>JBBHKE010000312.1:38436-137453 GCA_037447655.1 Zygnema cylindricum | reverse complement strand
CCGGAACGGATTCGGTTGCCAAATTTTGAGGGCCGGGCGGTTGCGGTCGGTTGATTAACAAAAAAAAAAAACGGTCGATTACGGTCGGTCAACCAAAAAACAAAAAAAAAAAAAAATTGTATTGTCCATACAATCCAACATTATTGTACTTTGTACTCTTTGGTATCGTAGAAGTACGTGACATCATGATTAGCGTCCCAAATCTGACACGGTAGTAACACTATTCATTTCGCAATCTTAGGGAACGCGACAAAGCGTCGCAAATCTGACACGGTACACCGCGAATCGTTATTAGAGTATATAAATTATTAGAGTAAAGAAAAAAATAGCTCCATTCATTCAAATTTAGTGTCAGGATACGTGGCAGATTATGGTCCATGTCCTGAAATAGTGTAATTTGTTCTATTTAAGGTATTAATGTCCAAATTTTGGGGTGCCGATATAGAGTACATAAGGCTAATAACGATTCACGGTGTAGTACACTATTCATTTCGCAAATCTTAGGGAATGTGACAAAGCGTCCCAAATCTGACACGTTAGTAAACACTATTTATTTCGCACAAATCGTAATTATTGGCTTATTCATACGTCGTACATTAGATATTTTTGTACTTTCTCGGTTACGTGCGGGCACGGTTAGTCGCGAGAAATCGAGTTTCGGTTAACTTTTATTTTCGTAAACGCCGGTCAGTTAACGGTTAATATTTTTGGAGCGTGACATAACCCGGTCGGGCGTCGGTTACTCAGATTTTGAAAAAAATAAACGGTCGGTTTCGGTTATGTAAAATTTTGACTTTTGCGACCTCTGCACAGGGCGACTGCACACGATATATGGGCATGTATTATTGATAGTAAGGGTATGTCCCCATGTACTTGTAACTTAAGCGAACTTACTTTGTATTTTAACGCGGATCCGCCGGACCCGGTTTTCAAGTGTCCCTATGTTTGTAAGGACGAAATCAGAACTTACGCTTGTGACGATTGTATACGTCGACAATACCTCTGGCGGTTGTCAACTTCTACAATCTGTGGTCGCACGTTATTTTTTGGAACTGCTTGTGACGTCGCATGTCTTACCATGACATAGTAGACGTACCGCCTTCCAGCCTGTGCCGTTTCACGGTTGAAGACGAGGCGCTTTGCCTTTGCGTCTCCTGAATCGCCGCCAGAAGGAGACGGGTTGGGAGATTTGGCGAAAATAGGTCGCAGAGAAGTTCGTTAAGGGACAGAAAACGACGAAAGAGGAAGCAAACAACTTATTTTTTGTCGACAACTGCGTCTGGCTTCCGCGAAAGGTAAACTGTACGGATGCGAAGATTCTGTTCCTAACAGACAAGGTGATGTTTTTAGGCGCCTAGTCGAACGTTTTTCTGTACGACAAATTGTAAGGACGAGTGTTTTTTGCATCCTGACAAAATGCTTGACTTTCTGGGCTTGGATTATGACAGCTGTCACACATCGAGCTGTTTTCCAGAAGTCGCCCCTTGTTTTACTGATACGTCCGAAGAGCTCTCCACGTGACGTCACGCTAGAAGAGGCGGGAGTAACCGCATCGAGACTTTTTCAAATTATTTCGTATTCGGACGTTTCGAAAATGAAGTTTATAATTAGAGCGTAAAAGATTTGAAGAAATCGCACCCGACGTTTGTCTCGCACGGAAACACCAACAGTTATAAATGTCGACTGTCACGAATAAACCACCGTTTGGCTGTCGTATCTGATAATAGCATAGTACACCGCCAATCGCTATTAGAGTATATAACGCCAATTCGGTGGCCTATTTTCAAAAAAAAAAACCTGAAATACAATTAATAACGCTATTTAAGTGGGTGGACCATAATCTGCCACGTCTCAGGTACTAAATTAGAATCAATAATGCTAATTTTTTTTTGACGCTATTTAATCCTTGACTCTAATAGCGATTGGCGGTGTAGTAACGGAGAAGAGAAATTAGCTCAGTTCGGCTCAGTAGGGCCAATTTGCGGCTAAAAAAACGGTGGTTTAGGAAATAGCACATATCTCGCAAAAAATGGAGCTCAAAAAGCGGGATAGTCGCGGGAAATCAGGGGAGGCTTGGCAATTTGCTAGGCGTGAGAATCGAGGAAAAGAGAATGCTACCAAAAAAAGTAAATGCGCCAGTAAATTTTTTGAGAAACTACACCCTGAATCGTTATTAGGGTTGATATGTTTTAGGGTTGATATTTTTTTCGTCTCTTAAAACATATTTTATCCGTACACACATGTCGGATCGTGGATCTGACGGTTGTGATTGAAAGGTAAAATTGTCAGCGCTCGATTAGTGGTCTCAAATTAAAAATCGGACAAGAAAATACGATTTCAGTGGCTAAAAAACATTATCAAGGTAACCTTCCATCAAGCAAAAGGTGGGGTTGTTTGCGTTGTTCACACTTGGAAAAATGGGAAAACGATGTAATAAATTTTGGGATCCGTACGCCAAATTTAGTAAAATGACAAAAAACGCGGCGGTGACGGTTGGGGCGGTTGGCTTCGACCGTTTTGGAGCGTAGCGGCGGACAAAAAATGCAGTTCTATGCGTCAAAACTCGACAGCTGCGAAAACCAAACGGCAATTGTCGTCCGCCATCGGACATCATGTTCGGAATGCACTTTTTCGTTTTTTAAGAATTTCGAAAACGAAGCGCACGGACGTGAACCGTACAAGAATTCATTCCGTCGCAATCTTATGAACAAACTAGCGGACCAATCACATAAGAGAACACGTAATGTAAAAAAAAAACACCGATAGAAAAAAAAAGGGCATGTCCAAAGTTCTTTCGCGGTTATTTTCGGTCATTCAAATGCTTGCGTGGCAGTACATTTTGGTTTGGAAGGATTCGTACATTTCATGTCCGCAAAGCGATTAATTTTCGTACGGACAAGTGGCTCCTATCACGACACGCTAGTTGACGTAGGCTAGCGTCACGTGCCAGTTCACGGCTGACAAAAAAAAGTACTGTTTTCATACCATACCGTTTTACCCTTTTTCAAGTGTGAACCACGCAAGTGACTGTTTTGGTTGCGCACAGTCACTTACGTCATTTTGTCAAAAAACGTACGTTTGAAGTACACATTGGTACAAATAAAGTACCGTTGAGTATAAATTTGACGGTCAATCGGTTGGACATCTTTGACTTTCAAAATATTGTTGGCGGAATTTACCACCGTCCGAATTTAATTTTCGACGCAAACGCTTCTTGTTTCCTGTACGTAGCTAGTCTCCTCCGACTGTCCTCAGGAAGACAATTTGTGATTACTGGACGTGTGTTTTGGTCCACTTGTAAAGTGAGAGTCGATCCACGACAGGAGCGGGGCAATAAACTTACATGTGGCAAATGGAGTGTACCGTTTGACATCAAAGCCAACCTGTTCGACGACAAAAAAATGGCCATGGATTTTGGGGTTCATAACCGTGGGTACAGCGATAATACATTCACGTACAAATGGTACATTCTTGGCCATTTGTACAAATTTAAATTTTGCAATGGCTTTCGTGGTCGTTGGTACGACAACAACCCTAAGAACGTTAAGATTGTACATTAGCGTGACGCTACTAGATATTTTAATCGGCGTCTGCCCGTACACGTACGCAGGTGCGATTTTGTCTATTTGGAAATGATGATGCTCAGCAGGATCCTACGTGGTACCAATCGCAATCTAACACCTCCTTCGCTGGCACGACCTAATGGAAGGGTGTTACAAATATTACTGCTAGTAAACCTGTTCGTACAATTACTGGGAAACGCTTGATGGAAGGTTAACCTCACTAATACTAATAGTGTTATTTCTCTCAGTAAACCGGGGATTGATTCGCCTAAATTTGGGAATGGATCCGGTGAGAACAAAAAATAGACTCGCAAAACTGTCGTTGAAAAACTTACACATATGTTTGTTCTTCTCGAAGTTTTTTTCCGTTTTGTTCCAAAGATGGTGAAAAATGTGGCTCGCTCCATGCAATGGTCCATGAATCCGGTCTTTAAAAAAAAAAACGTTTTTTTCCTTCAAACCCTTTATAACAACAGCGTTACATACATGACTAGGTGTACAATCGGGCAATGTTGGGAGTTTTCGAAAGTTAAACACAAATTAAAGAAAAACAGCTAAACGGTCTACGCAAGTTTTTCCACTCAAGGCGTGTCCCTATGTGTTCAAGTAAAGGTTTATTTCCGTCGTTTTCACAAAAAAAGAGACTTGTAACGAGAAAATATTACGCCGTACGAAAAATGGGGCAAAAGCACAAGTACATTTTGGGTCTTCTTGGAACTTGGAGGTAAGGCAATTTGGCGTTATTTTCATCGCGACCCACTTCCAGCTCATCTTCACACTTGCACTGGAATCAAATCGCGACCTGGTTTTTATCAAAATACTACCCTATTGACGAATAGAAAACTTGTATTGCACGTGTCAAACGTTTTCGAAAAAAAATTGCATGAAGGAAAGTACACGCTATTTTTTTCACTCCTCCTCACGAGCATGCACATAAAGAAATGACAAATATGTACCGAAAAATTTTGCAGGGGTCGCGGACCTCTACTTTCTTTCATGGGTCATTTGCAAAATTTTAAGGCGTCCTCGTCTCTCCCCCTCTTTCTCACTCGACCACTCCTCTTTCTCTCATATTTACACAAGATGCAGTAATAATAGTATCAAATGAAAGTTATAATATTTTTCTTTTTTTTTAATATTTTTGGTCTAAGTTTGATGGCATATCGATGATAAAAGATAAGAAAAACGAAATCGGGAAGCCATGGCGGAAAATGTACGTACTGATGACGTCACATGGTAGCATGACTTCGCTATGTCACAAAATCCTAAACATCTACAACGTCACAAAAACCTCGACGTCTACAACCGTCGCCGTTTTTAGGTAGTTTCGTACTCGTCTACATTTCGTTTTGTAGACTGTCGCACATTTTGTAGACGTCTACAATTGTCACATATTCAAAGTAATGAACGCACAAGTAACGATTGACATAGGCACACTTTTAAAAGTACACCATAAAATCGGCGCTAAAATCCAAAGTAACGTTTCAAAGTTTTGGTTACATGGAGACACGCCTTCAGTAATTTAATGCGAAGGTTTACTTTGTTTTTTCCGTTTTTTGTTTTTTTTTTAAGTTCAATTTTCTTCCTCTTGGAGACCGTGGAAAGTGATGACGTGAAACATTTGGAGACCACAGCAACACGTGGCTAACTCTTGCTCGTCACTAGCATAACGGAGAAGACCTGACGTTTTTTTGCTAGGAGGAAAATGCTCGGATGTTCGCAAACTTTTTGCAGTAACTTCGGGCTCTCCTCGGCGATGCTCTGGATTGTAACGCATTTGATTAAACGGTACGTACTGCACTCTCTGTGCCGATGCAATTGTTTAATCGTTGTATTCAAAATACTACAACCGCTCATCGTTTTGAGTTAAACAACTTTTCGGGCAGTTAAGCTTCGTAATAGACCGTTGGATTCTATTTCTGTCGCAAGATAAAGGTCTTACCATTAGATCGCGATGTCTTGATTGCAAATCTGAAATCTGTGTGGTTAAAAAAAAAGTACCGTACTTGGATTTGCCCGAAAAATGAATAAACTATAATGACGATTGGCGCTGTATTGTTATGTATTGGTTCCATTTTTACCGATAATCGAAATGCACCTTTAATTCACCTACCTTTAACGATAATTGGCATATTGCTTCTATGTATCAATTGAGGAATAGTTGTCGTATTTACCGATAAATTGTTCCGATATGCCGATAAATAGTTGGTTTTAATGATTTATTCACGGTATTGTACAATTATTTTGTACGCTACAGTTGTTCATTTTTACTGAGTTCCGTACTTTCAAAGTACACACCGGATTATAATATGTGGCGTGACATGTTATACATTTATCTTATATATTATACATTATTATATCGTATGATACAAAATAGCATAGTTGATCAAACGCATGTTACGCACTATTCAAAGGCGCAGTACAATACGTAGAAAACCGAAGAGGGTCGATTTGAAAAATCGTTAAAAATCGTTACAAAAGTGTAGCAAATGTCAAGTCGATACTTTGAACGTACTTCATGTTTTTCGGCATGTGAACACATTTTGACGTTTTCCTTTTTTTCAACCAATGGGCAAAAGAATCCATTCCGTCAAAAAACTTCATCAAAAATCACCTCGCTATTGGATTTTGGGTAAAGCCAAAACAACGAATAAAAAATGGCCCACGCACGCGCCCACACGAGTGGGAAAATTCAAGACGAGAAAGACTACTCACCATTTTTATCCCTACTCGTCGCCGCGCATGTACAGAAAAATACGAACATGTACAGAAAAAAACCTGGTGGAGTCTTGGGACCTCCGCTTTCATTCATGGGTCCTTTGCATAACTTTTCCCCGTCGTTCGCCTCTCCTCTCTCCCTTTCATTATCGCTTTAAATCTCACACTTTTTAAAACAAGGCACGATAATTCGGGTATTAAATGAAATATATTTGAAAAATAATTCTTTTGACTACCTTTATGTATATTTTTATGGCAAGTCGTGAGAAAAGTCGAAAAAAAACAAAATCGAGTAGCTATGGCCGAAATTTCTTAAATCTGTGATGTCGAAATTGTCACTGTAGAAAATAAAGGTTTTTTGTTATGTATTTTTTGTATTTTCTAGGACTGAATAGGAAAAAATAAAAGGAGTAAAATAGCAAAGGCATCCTGCTTCTCACTCCACTCCCAAGTCCCCACACTTGTTGTAGTCATTGAAGACTGGAGAGAGAGAGTTATAAGCCATGGTTGCCTATGCTGCCCAGGGAGATAGGGAGTAGTCTAAGATTATACTTTACCAAAAAGGTTGTTGGAACAAGGATTTGATCCTGGTACCTACCGTCCGTCAACGTAGCCGGTAGCCGTTAGCTTTATCTTATAGTATAAGAACTGTGCAGATATATGTAGTGTTGTCCATAGCCATTTCCAGCCATGGATTTACCATCGAAGCATCACAGACTATCCCAAAAACAGCCTAATTTGAATCCACTTAGAATTCTACAGATAAACAAAACTTGCTGAAACTACATGAACAGATATTTTCAAGGCCACTTAGTATTCCCAAAAAAAATCATATAAAATACCAAACAGACTTATCCCATCACTCAATCAAAGTTGCAAAAAAACAGTATGATTTGAATCCACTTAGAATTCTACAGAATAAACAAAACATGCTGAAACTACATGAACAGATATTTTCAAGGCCACTTAGTATTCCCAAAAAAAATCATATAAAATACCAAACAGACTTATCCCATCACTCAATCAAAGTTGCAAAAAAACAGTATGCCAGAACTTTGGTAAATCTGACCAACTTCACAATGAAGCTACAAGCAAACGACACACATGCTAGGTTAGCAAATTTGCCACAATATTTGCAATACAAGGAGGAACACACACGCAAAATTTTAGATAATTTTGCCAATACATATGAGAGCAATCCTTAGATGAAATTCCCAAAAATGACAAAAAAAACAGATTTGGTACAAAAAGTTCCTAAGTCCAAAAATGACCAAGTCCTACAAATAATGAAATTCTATGGGTTCATTTCCCCACAAAAATCGCAGACCTAAAGAAGCTTATCTAGATAGTGCCGACTCCAATTTATGCAACCCCAAAAGACAGACACCTTGACAGTGAGAACTCGTATACAGCTTCACCCCTATGAAAGAAGAATTTATGTGTGCTCAGTTTCACCACAAAATGCCAAGCTTGAACATGTGTTTTGGATAGTATTCCCCACTTTGACTTTCCCTTAGAAATTCTGCCACCCTGTTAAGCAAAAACATTGACCGACTATTTCCTTGTGTAGCTTGAACTCCCTTGAGTCTGCAGCAAAAAGAATCACTGAATTTGCTCCCCTGAGCAGTTAGTTATGGCTGGCCAAAGATGGCCTATAAATACAAAAGGTCACCTGGAAAGAGGCACCTCAAACACGCTAAGTCCCTTAACTCCTACTCACAACTACCTAGTACTCTACCCTAGGCCAATCAAAAAGAGTGTATAGTACAAGAAGGTATAGTGACCGATTGTACTTATTGTACGGCCATTATAAAACATGGCCTTCTAGTTGACACTTGTCAACTTGAGAGCCATTTGTCCTCCTCCCATCTTTTCCAACGTCTAATGATGTGGCGCCACGTGGCACAGCGCGCGGCTATGTCTGAAAGCCGCTAAAGATTCATTCGGGTTTGGCGCGGGTGACGTCGTCCATCCGATCGTGCATTTTACACGGTTAGATTCGCGTCCGCAAGCGTCGTTTGACTATATATGTCGTTTCGTCAATTCTGGAGTGTTTAAGTGAAAATGACGTTTGCGTGACAATTTAAATCCTCACTGAACCAAAAACGTGTATCGTTTTGGTAATGCCTTAATGGTTAAGGCGTGGGTCTATTATGTACTCCGTAGGTCTAGGTTTAAATCCTGCTTAGGGCATCATTTTGGTAATCTATCAATCTGTCTACCTATCTGCCTGTTTCTTTCTGACTATGGCGGCAGCCATGGTGACTTTCTCTCTCTCTCTTCACTCTAGAGTCTAAATTAAGAAGTGAATATTAATTACTTCTTTCCAATACTCCCCTTAAATCTTAGTCAACTTTTAATTTAAGTCCACACATTTTAACACTCCCCTTATTTTCTAGTCTACTTTTCTTTCAACTCACACTTAATAACAAAACACAATTATACATATTTTTTTTTCTTTTTTTTTCTTTTTTCTTTTCCCCTCATAAAACTTTAAGTAAATACCCCTATATTTGAAACATTGTATTAGATGAACCGAAATAATAATTGCATCACACATTTTATTTTGCATGCCATTTTTCATAAATTCGGGCATTTGAAGCAAGGATTTTATCCACCTCAGTCCTTTTTCATCCGAGCAAAATCCAGATTCCCACTTGCATTTCAAACATCCAGCCCCATCCCCAACCTGCAACACATACTAAGATGCTAATCTATTTAAAGAAACACCTTCATAAATGGCATCACTCCCATTAGTGATGTCAAATCCATTACCACCCAAATGTATCTTTAAATCACGAGTCCCCACTAAGTTCCTCATAAAATCTAAATCTTTCGTACTCATATATTTGTACATGATAATTACCCCATTTTCTGAACTTCCCTCACTCTCTCCCATGGAATTCTTTCCACTATACTTTCTATAATGATTCCCAAAGAGTATTTCTCCTCCCCTAAACCTTTCATTAAATATACCTCTTCTCCCCTATCTTTTAAAACCCCCTCTAGATTTACTTCTCCCCTTTCCTCGGAATCTGTTGAAGTCTCCCTTTTCGACCATTTTTCTGTTTCCAAAATATCTATAAAATTATCCTCATTTTTTTTATTTTTTCCCTTTTTCAATTGTAGATTCTAGATCTTGCTTTCTATACTCCTTGACATTCACATCATGTCTAACTCCTTTAAGTACCTCACTTCCCTTTACTTCCCTTATACCTCCAAAAGCACACGGTTGCTTTCGTGGAATTTTTGTGTACTTTTCTCTCTTCTCAATTCTACCGATGTGGAGAAGCTCTAAGATTTTTTTATCCTCTTTCTGCTCTTCCCTTTCTTCCTCCTCATCCACATTCCAACTTATAAGTTCTTCCGAACAAGGGCATCTCTCCATATAATGACCCGGTTCCCTACAAAAGAAGCAAACCCCCTTTTTCAAAGCTCCCCTTTCTTTTCCTCTCCCTCTCTTACCACCGAAGTTTCGATAAGGTTTACCTTTGTCTTTCTTCCTCTCATCACGCTTCTGCTCGTCACTGCCGTTCCTCTCATCACGCTTCCGCCAATCACCACCAACTGTGAATGCAGTCACCCTCTCACTTCCCCTACGAAGCTCCAAGGTGCTTTCTCTCACAAGAATTATCCCCATGGTAAAGCTCCAAGTCCATGAGGAGCCACCCATTGCCTGCATACGATAAATGATGTTTTCGTACTCATCAGGGAGTTTTATGAGTAGTGTATTAATCTTTCTCCCCTCGTTTTCTACATATCCCGCACTAGCAAGCTCAACATATAACGCAACAATATCATTACAAAACTCTATCATGTTACCGCCTTTATAAACATAGGCCTCTATTTCTTGTTTTACTAACTGTTGCCTCTGAATAGTCTCACTCTTATAAATCTGACTTAGTGTTTCCCAGATTTTTGAAGACTTGGTTAGACTTAAAAGAGTGATAGCTATGGACTTAGACACATATCTAGGTATAAGATGTTTTGCTATAGTGTTTTTATACTCCCAAATTTTACTATCATTTTCTTCAGTTTTACTTATAACCCCTCTAAGTGGAGCTGTGGCGAAGAGCATAGCTCCCCTCTCCATAAGTGTCCCTGTATCTTTCTCCCATTTTTTCCCTTCCTTGGCAATGACTTTCCCTTCACCTTCCGTAACAACTGAACACTAGTTAGTTTTCTGGGAAGCCCCAGATAATTCTCCATAATGAGTTCCACCAAAGCCAGGTGGCGGACATCTCACTTGTCCCGAAACAATTCTCCACAAATGCTTTTCGAAAAGCAATCCCTCCATCGTAAACTCCCAATAAGTGAAGTCTTTTCCATCAAACATAGGCACCCTAGATGGTGGGCCACTAACTTGAAATTCTATGGGTTCTTTTTCCCCATAGAAATCGCAGACCTAAAGAAGCTAATGTAGATAGTGTCGACTCCAAGTTGATACAAACCCAAATGACTGACACCTGACACTCAAAAATCGTATACATCTTCACCCCTATGAAAGAAGACTTTCTGTGTGTTCAGTTTCACCAAAAAATGCAAAGCTCGAACATGTGTTTTGGACAACATTCCCCACTTTGACTTTCTCATTGAAATGCCACCACCCTGGCAAGCATAAACTCTGACCGTCTACACCCTTGAGTAGCGTAGACTCCTTTGAGTGTGTAGCAAAAAGAATCACTGAATTTTCTCCCCTGAGCAGTTAGTTAAGGTTTGCCAAAAATGGCTTATAAATACAAAAGGTCACTTGGAGAGAGGCGCCTCATTCACGCTAAGTCCCTCAACTCCTACTCACACCTACCTACTACTATACCCTAGACCAATCAAAAGAGTGTATAGTACAAGAAGGTAAAGTGGCCGATTGTACTTCTTGTACGGCCACTGTACAACATGGCCTTCTGGTTCACACTTGTCAGCTTGGGAGCCATCGTTCCTCCTCTCATCTTTTATGGTGTTTAATGATGTGGCGCCGCGTGGCACTGCGCGCCGCTATTTCTGAAATCCGCCAAAGATTCATTCGGGTTTGGCGGGGGCCACGTCGTCCGTCCTATCATGTATATTACACGGTTACATTCGCGTTCGCGAGCGTCGTTTGACTATAGATGCCGTTTCGTCAATTTTGGTGTGTTTAAGTGAAGGTGACGTTTGCGTAACACTTTAATAAATCACCAAACCGCATAAATGTATCGTTTCGTTAATGCCTTAATGGTTAAGGCGTATGTGTAAAGAACTTCGTTGACCTGTGTTCAAATCTTGTTAAGGGTAACATTTTGGTAATCTATCAATATGTCTGCCTGTCTGCCTGTTTCTTTGTGACTATGGCAGCAGCCATGGTGACTCTCTCTCTCTCTCTTTCTCTCTCTCTCTCTCTCTCTCTCTCTTCACTCTAAAGTCTAAATTAAGAAGTGAATATTAATTACTTCTTTTCAACAATACACTAGAGCTCATTACTAACTGTATGGAGGCATACCAACCGTACGTAATCAATCAACTACCTCTATTAATTTGAGTATAAATGAATACTTCGAGATAAGTCAGAATGAATAGATCTACACCTATAATTAATACACAAAAGACAAAACATTGTTGTAAATGTTTACAAACCGTACGAATTTTGTCAAACGAATCTGGACTGTCCAAAATAAAAATATCATGTGATGGACGCGATTTCGCGTCCCTCACCAAAATGACCAAACTGATGGCGCCGCCGTCTGTAGCTCATGCGTCGTCCAATTCATCAAATGTCACCCATCGCATTACGTTTCATTCGTGCGATGTATACTTCCAACCTCGTAAATTATTTTTTTCCCTTTCCGCAAATCGTACTTTCGCCTATATTTCTTCGCGTCCCTTGAAGTCCAATATCGAACTTTCCAATACAATTAGTACCATTACTCCCCCAATTCGCAAATCCATTCGAACCTCCACAGTAAATCAAGCTACCATTAGAATCGAGTACGAAACGTTGTGTACGCACGAAACAACACGCACGCACGAAACTAACTTTTCAAACCAACATATAGGGTACGATAACTATTTAAACGTGTACACATAGGGAATTCCATTTAAATATCAGAACGGATTTTAGAACATAGATTCCGTTGTACTTTATACACCGCACAAAACAAATGCTACGGACACTTATTTCGACGGCTTGTATTAAAAGTTGACTTGCATCGGACGGCCATGGTGCGAGCCAACATTGCGTAATGGCCGCTTTGGCGGTTTTCGATCACCACCACATCGGATGACACGTGGCGACATCTCATTGGTTTACGGGATCTCAAAAAAATATCATAACAAGTTCGGATGTGACAGGCGTCACCTTTATGACCATGCATTACAAGGACCGTACAGAAAAAAATCTGGCACTAGTATTTTTTTCTGTACTGCACAATCGTGTGATTAGTGTCGTACTTTAGTATAAAAAGGTTTAGAGAGAGGTTTTAGACTTAGACAATTTTAGAGGTAGCCGCCTCTCTCTCTAAAGGCATTCTTTATTTATAGGCCACCTTTGGCTAATTATAACTTACTGCTCAGAGGAGCAAATCGCGTAATTTATTTTGTGGTGGACTCAGGGAGTCTTGCCTTTAAAGGGGTAAAGTCAAATCAGTCAGTTGTCTACCAACGTGGCGGTTAGAGTTCTGCAAATTCAGAAGGGGCAAGGCTATCCTAGAGGCTTCATGTGAGCTACCTACTCTAAGGACCTATGGAAGTCTTAGAGTTGTAGGTTATGGGCCCACCCTCTAGGGTGCTCATCTTTAACTGAACTGGCTTCATATACTGGGAAAGTATAATGATAAGAGCTCTGTGCGAGAAAAGATTTTGGGGGATAGTGAGTGGACGAGTGAGGCGTCCATCTAGCTTAGGCATTCCTTTAGGGTTTGTCGGGACCAGGTTTACCAGAAAAGCAGATCCAACTTCACCGGAGGAGAACGAGGATGGGGAAAGCATTGTAATGGACAAAGGGAAGGAAAACAAAACAATCACACCGATAGCAACACCTATAACCATCGGCTCGGAATTCATGTTATATGTTCAGAGGAACGAGGTAAATGATATTTGATACTTGAGAATATAACAACATGGCGGCAAAACACTTCATACTTCGCCATCTCACTGAAGGACTTGCATCACCCCATTTACAGGTGGAGAGAGCATCTAATCTATGGATGGCACTCATAGATATGTACCGAAGTGGTACGTTTCATCAACAACAGGTGGCAGATCCGAAAATATATGCATTGAATACAACAGAGGAAAGATGCTAGATTTCTGTAATGAGCTTGCTACACTCTTTATGGAGTTAGAGAGTGTTAGAAAGGTAGAAACTGAAAAGATGAGAGAGAACTGTCTACTCATGAAGTTGCACAATGATTATGAGAATATAGTTAACCGTGTACAAGACCTATCGAATTCCAGGTGAACCTGGAACTTTGTGGTAGGGATCATTATTGTCCGAGAGGACACGATAGAGTATCGAAGAGGAGGAAAGAGCGGCCAAGCCTTGGCAGAGACGACCGATTGGAGGAACAACGATCCAAAAAAATCGATATGAAGTTATGGAGGGGGGGGGGTTGATGAGTCCGGACAAATGGATTTAGAGGGACTGTGTCATTTTTGCAAGAAACCGGGATTCTATATGGCCGAGTGCTCTAAACTAACAAAACTTTGGTTAAAAGAGGGGAAGACAAGACCTCCGAGAGGAAAGAAGAAGGCCCTTGTGACATAGGTACATGAGGAGGAATCTGAAGACGATGAGCTCTTGTTAGATGAGGAGATGGAGGTGAAGACCAAGGTCAAAATTCCACGAAAACAGAAATGTGCCTACAGAGGACTGATGGGTGAAGCACGTTGGATTGTGGGTTTAGGTGCTTCTATGCACATGTGTAAGGATGAAAACTTATTCACAATGATGAGAATGATTCCCACCGTAGAGATAGAGTATGGGGATGGGAGGGAAGTCACTACTACTTTGGTAGGATCGGTAAATCTGAAAATCTTAATGGAGGGAAAGACATCCATAGTTACATTCTCTGATGTGTTGTTTAATCCTGAGTTAAAAAAAAACCTCATCTCAAAATCTGTGTCAGATGATAAGGGCTTTGAAACTAGCACTAGGAAGGGAACCTTTACTGCTAATTTTGAGGAAGAAGATTATTTCACTGCTGAAAAGGGTAGCTAAGGGATGTTTAAGCTGATTTTTATAAATGAAAAGAAGAAAATTAATTATGTTTGTGTTCATGATATAATGCTATGGTATAAGAGGCTTGGACATGTTCGTTTAGATTAGTTGAAAGAAAAAAAAAGATGGGAGTAGTTGAAGGGATTCAGTTTGGAAAAAGTGAAAATTTAAGTGACTCTAGTGGATGTGCTCAAGGTAAAGCACACACGTTACCCTTCCCAAAAGTAGCCACTTATAAAGGATAAAAAGTTTTAGAAAGAGCCTTCACCCGGAGATAAAAGATTTACGATGATTATCACCGACGATTCGTCTCGGAATTCAAGAGTGAATTTTTTGAAAAGTAAATCAGAGGGCCCACAGATTTTCAAGGAATATAAAGCATGGAGTGAGAAACTCCATAAACCACTATTAAGAGAGTAAGGAGTTATAATAGGGGAGAGTGTACCTCCTATAAGTTTGAGGAATTTCTAAGAAGATGAAGTACAACACCAAAAGACGGTCTTTGAAAATCCTGTGCAAAATAGTGTAGTCAAGAGGTTAAATAGGACACTTAGTGATCGTGCCAGGAGTATGCAATCGGATAAGAAGATAGAGAAAAGAGTTCGGGGCAAAGAAATGAGATGTGCAAGTTATCTCAAGAATAGAGTTCCTACTTCGGCAATAAAAGGGCAAATACCCTATGAGAGATGGACCTGCCGAAAACCAGATGTTTCACATTAAAATGTTTTCGGTAGCCAAGTGTTCAGTCTAGATATAGATTGGTCAAATTGGAAGTTAGATCTGAAAGGAAAACGAGGATATCTGGTAAGATATGATAACAATGTCAAAGGGTATAGAGTTTATGATCTTAAGAGAGAAGTTATAATTCTAGTGAAGCATCAAGCGGTTATTGATGAAGGGAAATGTACAGATCCCTTTAAGTATACAAATTCACTCAAAATCAGATTTGAGTCAGAAAATTTTGATGACATTAAACTTCCTAATTTTCCAGGTTTCCGAGAAGATGATGATCATCCAGTTACAAATCATATTGGAGAGGACAAACAGTGGAACCTCCAGTGACAACTTGACCAGAACCGGAAGACGTGGTGGAAATTGAACCGAAACCAATGAAGAGGGGAGAAGCCGAAACCGTTAGAAGAATCCACGAAAGCCATCTATACTAGCGACAAATTTTGAGGGAGGAAGGAGAAGCAACAAAAGACTGCAAGAAAAATAAATCAGCTTTAAAGTAACCAAACTGTCTCATTTGGAGTAACCACAAACCTATAATGAGGCAATGAACTGTCGGAAGAGAAACTGATAAATGACAGCCATCAACGAGGAAATGGCCTCAATTATGGCAGCCGCTACCTAGAGTTGGTGGACTGTCCACTTGACAAAAAGGCGATTGGATGTAAGTGGGTATTCAAACTAAAACTGAACCCGGATAATACAATTGAGCTATACAAAGCCCGGTTAGTGGCTAAAGGATTTACCCAAAAAGAGGCAATAGAATACGAAGAAACCTTTGCCGCGATCGTCAAGTTTCCCTTCGTGCATATTCTTCTAACTCTGGCGGTAGCAGAAGACATGGAGGTGCACCAGTTGGACATAAAGACAACTTTCCTTCATGGAGAGTTAGAAGAGGAGATCTTCATAAGACAACCCGAATATTTTGTGGAACAAGAAGAAGAAAGCAAGGTATGCCGGCTGATCAAATCTCTTTATGGCCTAAAACAGGCCCCGATAGTGGAACAAAAAGCTTGATAAGTTTCTTACAAGTCTAGGATATATAAAGATCAGCTCAGATCATTCAATTTACTTGTTTGAAGATGAGAAAGGCATTATTTTCATTGCAATCTATGTTGATGATTTGCTTTTTTTTAGTAAATCTATGGACAAAATTAATAAATTGAAACAAATCTAAAAGGGAGATTTGAGATATGGGAGAGGCAAGATATATTTTGTGAATTTAGGTAGATAGATACTGCGATAGAAAGATAATCACATTAACTCAGAAGGAAGCCATTGAGAACATCTTAGAAAGCTTTCAAATGGACAAGGCTAATAGTTGTACAACTTGAATAGAGCTAAAGAAGGGAAGTGATGGGAGTGTGGAAGAAAGAGTTATAATCTTGGATGATGAGTTAGGCTCTGAAGTGAAGAAGTTCATGCAGACCATTCATTATAGACAAGTAGTGGGCAAGAATTGTACCCGATCGGATATAGTTGCAACTGTAGGAGTACTAGGTAGGAGTCTGAATGCTCCCACTAAAAGAGATTGGGAGGCAGCTAAGAGAGTCTTTAGATATCTCATAGGACTAGAGATCTATGGTTGCATTTGGGTGGGGACAATATTGAAATCACCACTTGGAGTGATGCTAGCTATGGGGATACCCCTATGAGGAGATGTACTTCTTGATATAAATTGTATGTGGGTGATAGGGCTTGCTGCTGGAGTAGCAAATAACAAAAGGTTATTGCTCAGTCCACAATGGAGGCTGGGTATATGGCCTATTGCTGTGCTGTAAAAGTATTGATGTGGGTGAAGTCTTTGCTTAGTGAACTTTGTCATCTTAAGAGTGGTGTGCCAAAGAATATTTTGTGATAATCAAGTAGCCATTACCATTGATACTAATCCCAAACACCACTTCAAAGCGAAACACATGGATATTAGACTGAGTTTTGTTAGAAAGAAAATTGAGAACAAAATAATAAGTCATAATATAGATCAGATAGTGAAATGGTAGCAGATATGATGACCAAGACTGTTCCATCTCTTAGATTAATATTTTGCAAAGAGGAGTGTGGTTTTAAACTGAAAGGTGACTAGAAAATAAGGGGAGTGTAGAAATTAAAGGTTTTTATTTATGTATTTTTTAGGTCTGAATAGGAAAAATAAAAGGAGTGAAACAACAAAGGCAACTTGCTTCTCACTCCACTCTCAAGTCCCCTTACTTGTTGTAGTCATTGAAGATTGGAGAGAGAGTTATAACCATGGCTGCCTATGTGTAATTTATGTATCACCCATTTGATTACGGAATTCAGGAAGCCTCTAGGCAGTTTTTGACTGACCCACTTTCAACTAAGACCACTGCTACTCAATCAAACAAATAAATAATCTGACTCCACCCATAAGCAGTCTAGACTCCCTTGAGTCGACAGCAAAAAGAATCACAAAAAACGCCCAACCAGAGGATAAATTATAAAGTGGCAAAGATACCGAGATTTATACAAGCACTCTGGGAGAGAGGCGGCTACCTCCTAAAGTCTCTAAGTCCTAAATGTAGAAATTAATGGTTCATTTTTTAGTATTTTCTAGGTCTAAATAGAAAGAAGCTGAGGCAGTCTACCTCTAACTTCTCTCTCCAAACCCTCAAACTTGTCGCAGTCATTGAGAAATTGGAGAGGGAGCTAGAGCCATGGATACCTAGGCTATCCAGAGGTTTACCGGAAATTTATATTTGTTAGGGGTTTATTTATATAAAAGGATCATGCCGGCCACAAGATTTGATCCTTGCACCTACCGACAAGCAGGCAGCTAACAAGCGGTAGCCTTAGCCGTTAAGTCTAGGATTAATGTTACGTAGTATATAGTTTGATGTATATTTAAATAGATATACGTACGATAAATCATTTAACTGCACGGGACACGTGACACACGATCCTAATATATAATGCACGCACTACTTCGCACTTTAAATCAATACTGCGCATTTATTTCGTAAGTGAAACAAATACCGCGCATGTATTTATTACGGCTACGATTAAATCCGAATTTAATCGAACGGCCAGGATTAGCGCCGAGATCGCGGAAGAAGATTTCGGAGGTTTGTGGCCATCCCCACATCGGATGACACGTGGCGAAATTACGTTGGATCGTGGAATCTCCGGAGATTATGGCACCGAATCCGGATATGACATGTGTCGACATTTAGGCCATCTCGTATAATGTTCGTACATAAAGTACACCGACAGCTATACTTTTGCGTACGCAACTGTAACATGATTGGTTCCGTACATCAGTAGATAGAGTCTGTGAGAGAGATAGGACTTAGAAAAATTAGGAGATAGGACCCTCTCTCCCAAATAGCTTCTATACAAAAGGTCAACTTTGACCCTCCATAACTTACTGCTCAGGGGAGCAAATTCAAATATTCTTTTTGCTATAGACTCAAAGGAGTCTTGCCTTCACAAGGGTGAAGGTGGTTAGAGTTTTTGTCAGCCAGGGAGGCAGTTGTTTTCGCTGAGACACAAAGGGGTCAGAGTTATCCTAGAGGCTTCTTAGAAGCTGTCGACTCTGAGGACTTATGGAGGTATCAAAGTTTCACGTTATGGGCCCACCCTCTAGGGTACCAATCTTAAATGGAAGTGGCTTCATATACTGGGAAAGTATGATGATAGGAGCTCTATGCGAAAAAAGGTTTTGGGGGATAGTGAGTGGACGATTGGGGCGTCCATCAAGTCTTGGAATTCCTCCAGGGTTTGGAGGAATTAGATTCACTAGAAATGAGGATCCACCTTCAACGGAGGAAACAAAAGAAGGAGAGGTGGTGGACAAAGGAAAGGAGAAGGAGGCGACCACACCAATAACAACTGGTTTGGCATTCATGTCACCTATTCCGAGGAACGAGGAGAATGATAGTGAAACCTGGGACTTCAACAATATGGCGGCAAAGCACTTCATCCTACGCCATCTCACTCAAGGACTTGCATGTCCCCCTTTGGAGGTAGAAAGGGCATCCGATATTTCGATGGCTCTCATAGAGATGCACCGAAGTGGTACGATTCAGCAACAACAGTTGGCTGATCAGAAAGTTAAGGAGAATGTATACAAAGGGGGGAAGATGTTGGATTTTTGCAATGAGCTTGCTACACTCTTTATGGAGCTAGAGAGTGCGGGAAAATATTTTAGTGAAAAAGAAAAGGTTAACTGTTTACTAATGAAGTTACCCGATGAGTTCGAAAACATAGTCAACCATGTGCAGGACTTGCCGGACTCAAGGTGGGTATGGAACTTAGTGGTAGGGATGATTCTCGTTTGGGAGAATACGATTGAGATCCGAAAGGGAGGAAAGTGTGGCCAAGCCTTGGCAACTGCCACCGATTGGAGGAACAAGGATTCCTAGAAACCGGTCGGAAACTATGGGGGGAGGGAGCAGAAAAATCAGACCGACGAGTTTGGACCAAGGGCTCCCAAAGGTTTATGTCATTTTTGTAAGAAACCTGGGCACTATATCGTAGAGTGCACTAAGATAACCGAGCTTTGGTTAAAGGAGGGGCGGACCAGTGGTACCCCAAGAGGAAAAAAAAAGGCCCTTGTGACACAGGTACATGAGGCGGAATCCGAGGACGAGGACGATGAGCTCCTTTTGGATGAGGAGTTGGAGGCGAAAAACGAGGTCGAAATTCCACGAAGGCAGAAATGTGCTTACGGTGGATTGAAAGGTGAAGCAGACTGGATTGTATATTCAGGTGCCTCCATGCACATGTGTAATGATAGGCACCTGTTCACTAAGATAAGAAATATTCCCACCGTAGAGATAGAGTACGGGGATGGGAGGATAGTCACCACTACCCTTGTAGGATCGGTAGATTTGAAAGTGTTAGTAGAAGGAAAGACATCCATAGTAACATTCTCTGATGTATTGTTTATTCCGGAGCTGAACAAAAACCTCATCTCTACATCCGTATTAGATAATAAGGGTTTTTTTACTAGCACTAGGGAAGGAGTCTTTACTGCTAGCTTTGAGGAGGATGTCTATTTCAATGCTGAGAAAGGTAGCCATGGGATGTTTAGGCTGGTTTTAAGTAATGAAAAGAAGAAACTTTATTATGCTGGTGTTCATGATATTATGATGTGGCATAAGAGGCTTGGGCATGTGAATCTACACAAGTTAAAAGAAATTAAAAAGATGGGAGTGGTGGAAGGGATTAAGTTCAGTGAGAATGATAATATAAGTGATTGTAGTGGATGTGCTCCAGGTAAAACACACAGATTACCTTTTTCTAAAACAACCACCTATAAGGGAGAAAAAATTCTAGATCTAGTACACACAAATATTTGGGGACCGGCTAAAGTGCCCTCACCGGGGGGGAAGAGATTTATGATGACTATCACTGATGATTGGTCTCGGTATTCCCGAGTGTATTTTTTGAAAAACAAGTCAGAAGCTCAGGATTGTTTTAGACAATATAAAGCATGGAGCGAAAAACTCCATGAAACTCCAATCAAGAGAATACGGAGTGACAATGGTGGAGAGTATGCTTCTAACCAGTTTGAGGATTTTCTGAAGGAAGATGGGGTCCAACACCAAAAGACACTCCTAGAAACCCGGAACAGAATGGGGTAACTGAAAGGTTAAATATAACACTAAGTGATAGTGTTAAAAGTATGTTGTCAGATAATAAGATAGGAAGAAGGTTTTGGGCAGAAGCAATGAACTGTGCTAATTACCTCAAAAATAGAGTTCTTACTTCAGCTATAAAAGATCAAATACCTTATGAGAGATGGACAGGCCGGAAACCAGACATATCTCACTTAAAGGTTTTCGGCAGTCAAGTATTCAGTCTAGATACTGATCGGTCCAATTGGAAGCTGGATCCTAAAGGAAAATCGGGATACTTATTAGGATATGATGAGGATGTTAAACGATATAGAGTTTATGATCTAAAAAGGGAAGATATAATCTTAGTAAAGCATCTAGTAGTTATGGATGAAGGAAAGTCTATGGATCCCTTCAAATATACGAAGTCAGTAAAAATCAGATTTGAGTCAGAAAATTCTGATGACTTTGAGCTTCCTAACTATCCAGGTTTTAGAGAAGATGGCATTCTTGCAGGTACAAATCAGACCGAAAAGGATTCGACTGTGGAAACTCCAGTGAAAACTCTACCCGAAGCGGAAGACGTGGTGGAAATTGATACGGAATCAAAGGATAGGGGAGAAGCGGAGTTTGTTCGAAAGAATCCACGAGAACCATCTACTCCGGCCTCAGATTTTGAAGGGGGGAGGAGAAGTAGCAAAAGACTGCAAGAAAAACAAGTTAATAACAAGGTAACTAAACTATCTCATCAAGATGAACCTCAAACTTATGGAGAGGCGATGACTTGTCCAGAAACAAACCGGTGGAAGACAGCCATCAATGAGGAGATGGCCTCAATTATGGCAGCCGATACTTGGGAGCTGGTGGATTGTCCACCTAACCGAAAACCAATCGGTTGTAAGTGGGTTTTCAAATTAAAAGTGAACCCAGATAACACAATCGAGCGCTACAAGGCCTGATTAGTGGCAAAGGGATTTACACAAAAAGAGGGAATTGACTACGAGGAAACCTTTGCCCCGGTGGTTAGATTTCCCTCCGTCTGCATACTTCACAGTTTAGCTGCAGCGGAAGACATGGAAGTGCACCAGATGGACGTCAAGACAGCCTTTTTGCATGGAGAATTGGAAGAGGAGATTTTCATGCGACAACCCGAAGGTTTTGTGGAGGAAGGAGAGGAGAGTAGGGTATGCCGGCTGATTTAATCTCTTTATGGTTTGAAACAGGCGCTTCGACAATGAAATAAGAAGCTTGATGAGTTTCTTACCGGTCTGGGATATATTCGGATCAGCTCAGATCACTCAATCTATGTTTTCGAAGATGAGGAAGGTTTTATATTTATTGCAATTTATGTTGATGATTTTCTTGTTTTAAGTAAATCAATGGAAAAAAATAATAAACTGAAAACCGAACTTAAGGGGAGATTTGAAATGAAGGATATGGGGGAAGAAAAATATATTTTGGGAATTCAAGTAGAAAGAGACCGTAAAAGAAAAATTATAAGACTGACTCAAAAGGAAGCAATATGGAACATGCTTGAAAAATTTCAAATGGATAAATCTTATAGTTGTACAACTCCAATGGAGTTGAAGAGGGGAAGTGAGGGGAGTGAGGAAGAAGGAGTCATAGTCTTAGACGAAGAATTATCTCCTGAAGAATAGAAGTTCATGCAGACTATTCCTTACAGGCAAGTAGTGGGAAGTCAAATATATTTTATGAATTGTACCCGGCCGGATTTAGCTGCATATGTAGGAGTGCTGAGTAGAAGTCTGAATGCTTCCACTAAGAAGGATTGGGAGGCAGCTAAGAGAGTCCTTAGATATTTGATAGGAACTAGGGATCTATGGTTGCATTTGGGTGGGGAGAATACTGACATCACTACTTGGAGTGATGCCAGTTATGGTGATGCTCCGATGAGGAGATGCACTTCTGGATATGTATTATATGTGGGTGATGGGGCTTCCTGTCGGAGTAGCAAACAACAAAAGGTTATTGCTCAGTCCACCATGGAGGCTGAGTATATGGCCTCTTGCTCTGCTGTAAAAGAATTGATGTGGGTCAAGTCTTTGCTTAGCGAGCTTGGTCACCTTAAGAGTGGTGTGCAGAATTTTTTTTGTGACAATCAGGCAGCAATCGCTATTTCTGCCAATCCTAAACATCATTTTAAAGCCAAACACGTGGACATTAGACTCAGCTTTGTTAGAGAGAAAGTAGAAAACAAAATAATCAGTTTAGAGTACAAACTAGATAGTGAGATGGTAGCAGATATGATGACCAAACCTGTGCCTTCCCATAAGCTAATTTTCTGCTGGGAGAAGTGCGGTCTGAAATTAAAGATTGACTAGAAAATAAGGGGAGTGTAGAAATTAATGGTTCATTTTCTAGTATTTTCTAGGTCTAAATAGAAAGAAGCCGAGGCAGTCTACCTCTAACCTCTCTGTCCAAACCCTCAAACTTGTTGCAGTCACTGAGAAATTGGAGAGGGAGCTAGAGCCATGGCTACCTAAGCTATCCAGAGGTTTACAGGAAATTTATATTTGTTAGGGGTTTATTTATATAAAAGGATCATGCCGGCCACAGGATTTGATCCTTGCACCTACCGGCCGGCAGGCAGCTAAAAGGCGGTAGCCTTAGCCGTTAAGTCTAGGATTAGTGTTACGTAGTATATAGTTTGATGTCTATTTAAATAGATATACGTATGATAAATCATTTAACTGTAATAGATTACGGGATACATAGATCCGGTAATATATAATGTACGAATTACGGTACGGACGAAAAATCAATACTGCGCATTTATTTCGTAAGTGAAACGAATACCGCACATGTATTTATTACGGCTACGATTAAATCCGAATTTAATCGGACGGCCAGGATTAGCGCCGAGATCGCGGAAGAAGATTTCGGCGGTTTGTGGCCATCCCCACATCGGATGACACGTGGCGAAATTACGTTGGATCGTGGAATCTCCGGAGATTATGGCACCGAATCCGGATATGACATGTGTCGACATTTAGGCCATGTCGTACAATGTTCGTACATAAAGTACACCGGCAACTGTACTTTTGCGTACGCAACTGTAACCTGATTGGTTCCGTACATCAGTAGATAGAGTCTGTGAGAGAGATAGGACTTAGAAAAATTAGGAGATAGGACCCTCTCTCCTAGAGAGCTTATGTACAAAAGGTCAACTTTGACCCTCCATAACTTACTGCTCAGGGGAGCAAATTCAGATGTTCTTTTTGCTATAGACTCAAGGGAGTCTTGCCTTCACACGGGTGCAGGTGGTCAGAGTTTTTGTCAGCCAGGGAGGCAGTTGTTTTCGGTGAAACACAAAGGGGTCAGAGTTATCCTAGAGTCTTCTTGGAAGCTGTCCACTCTGAGGACTTATGGAGGTCTCAGAGTTTCACTAAACCCCTCTCACAACCCTTATCTACTGAAGTACGAACCAATCAAAAGATTGTACAGTACAGAAAGGTACCATGGCCGATGTCTTTTCTGTACGACCTGTGTACGAGAAGGTCATGGAGTGAACGTCTGTCTCCTTCGGACTTGTCCTCATGCTCACGAGATTCTCGCTTCCCAATGCTATCTTGCCACGTGGCACTAAGTCATATCACGCCCTAAAACCGCTAAAACAGCTATTTTGAGATCTCGGCGATGATACTTGCCGTCGTATCCTAACCGACTTTTAATACTAGCCGTCGAAAACAAATGTCCAGTTCATTTGTTTCGTGCGGGTTCATGTTTGCACCATATTTTAACTACTCTCTATGTTCTTTATCCGTAATTCCGTTTATATAAATAAAGTTCCTAAACACTATTTAAATAGCAATCAAACCCTATGTAGTCTAACGACTTCCTACGACAGACTGGTTTGAGGTGACAGCTACGCCTCCCTTTACCGATCGGATGTTCGAGTCCTGCCAAACTCACCTTTTTGTTGAAAATTGACTTATGTCACTCTTCAGTCCTGCCTATGGAGCAGAGGTAGTAATGGCTCCACTGCCCTCTCATACTTTCCGTGACTACAAGAAGTATGGGGGCTAGAAGAAAGAGGTGGAGGCAGGCTGCCTATGCTTTTTCCTTTTGCTTTTAATCTATTCAGACCTAGAAAATACCCCCTAAATCTAGTGATTTCAATGCTCCCCTTATTTTCTAATCTAATTTCAACTTTTTTTTTAGTCCACACTTTTCTCTACAATATTTTAACTTGGGAGAGGGCATAGGTTTGGTCATCATATCAGCCACCATTTCTCCATCAACCCTATACACAAGATTCACAATTTTGTTTTCAACCTTTTCCCTCACAAAACTCAATCTATGTCCATATGTTTAGCCTTGAATTGATGTTTTGGATTGGCTGCAATTGCAATAAGAACTTGATTTTCACAGAAAACATCATGCACTCCCTCCTTGATATACCTCGATTGTTGCAACAAAGACTTGACACACATCAACTCTTTAACATCAGAACAAGAGGCCATGTACTCAGCATTTATAGTGGACTGAGCAACAACCTTTTGTTGTTTGCTACTCCAACAGCAAGCACCTTCTCCCATATACAACAAATACCTAGAAGTGCATCTTCTCATAGGTACATCCCCATAACTCGCATCATTGCAAGTAGTGATGTTAGTGTGCTCTCGTCCAAAATGCAACCATTTTATGACTCTCTTGGCTGCCTCCTAAACTCTCTTTCTAGGATCATTAAGACTCCTACTGAGGACTCTAATTGGTGCCACTATGTATGGCCGTGTACAGTTCATAAAGTAGATTAAGCATCATACAGCATGCTTGTTAGAAATAGTGTTCATAAACTGTCTCTCTTCTTGACTCATCTGATCATCTAAGATTATCATTCCTCCTTCTACACTCCCATCACTTACTTTCTTCAAGTCCATGGGAGTGGTACAATTGTTTGACTTTTCCATCTGGAATTTCTCAAGCATATTCCCTATAGCTACTTTTGAGTAAGTATGATAATCTTTTTCCCCCTAGAATTCCCAAAATGTATCTTGCCTCCAATAAATCCTTCATGTCAAATCTGCTTCTAAGATCTTTCTTTAACGTATTGATCTTTTCCATTGACTTACTTTACACCAGCAAATCATCCACATAAATTGCAATAAAAATATCACCATTCTCATCCTCAAACATGTAAATAGATTGGTCAAAATTGATCCGGATATATCCCAAACCGGTGAGAAACTCATCTAATTTCTTATTCCACTGTCTGGGAGCCTGTTTTGGTCTATATAAGGACTATGAGCTTGTTTGAGTCCATATAAGAACTTTATGAGTCTACAGACTTTGCTCTCATTTCCTTCCTCTACAAACCCCTCTGGTTACCGCATGAGGATTTCTTCCTCTAGCTCACCATTGGGGAAGGCGGTCTTAATATCCATCTGGTGTATTTCCATATCTTCTACTGCCGCTAGACTGAGGAAAATCCTTACTGATGGGAACCGAACGAGAGGAGCAAAAGTCTCCTTATAATCTATCCCCTCTTTTTGGGTGAATTCCTTGGTTTTATCTGGGTTTAGTTTCAGTTTAAACACCCATTTGCACCCAATTGGTTTTTCTGTCCGAAGGACAGTCCACCAGTTCCCAAGTTTTTGCTTCCATGATGGAGGTCATCTCATCATTTATGGCTCTAACCAATCAGTCTTTCTCCGGAATGTTCATTGCCTCCGAGTATGACTGAGGTTTTTCAGAGTGAGATTGCTAAGTTACCTTGTGAGCGACATGTTTCTCTTGTAGCCTTTTGTTGCTTCTTGGTCCTCCCTTAAAGTCCCAAGCTGGAATGGAGGGAAGTCTCAGGTTCCCACTCACAGTCTCATCGGCTCCCTATCCATGGAAGTCGGTTTTGGCTCCTCCTCCTCTGTCTCCTCAGAATGCATAGGGATATAGGGAGATTACGGTATATCTCCCCTATCTTGGATCTCCCCTGAATCCCCAATCACTTTTTCACTCATATCCCTTCCGAGAAGATCCGAGTCCTCCTCACTCTCAGACTCAAAACAAATTCTTATCTGTTTGGTATATTTGAAGGGATCAAATGACTACCCTTCATCCATGACAACTAGGTGCTTTACCAGAATAATATCTTGTTTAGTTAAGTCATAAACTCTATATCCCTTGATATCGTTATCATATCCCGCAAAATATCCAAGTTTTCCCTTAACATCCAGTTTCCAATTTCTCCTAATCCTGTCAAGACTCTAAACTTGACAACCGAATACTTTTAGGTGAGATATATTTGGTTTCCTTCCAACCCATCTCTCATAAGGTGTCATTTGTTTCACGGCTGTGGTAAGGACTCTATTCTTAATGTAGTTAGCACAGTTCAAGGCTTCTACCCAAAACATTTTTTCTATCTTCTTGTCAGCCAACATACTACGTACACTATCTCCTTAAGTCTGGTTCAACCTATCAGCTACCCCATTTTGTTTTGGATTTTTTGGTACAATTTTTTGATGCTGAACTCCCTCATGCCTCAAGTATCCTCAAACTAGTAAGAGGTATATTCTCCCCCATTATCACTCCTTATTCTCTTGAAAGGGGTTCCGTGCAGCTTCTCACTCCATGCTTTATATTCTTTAGAATAATTTGGTGTTTTAGACTTTGTTTTTAGGAAGTACACTCTAGAGTATCTAGACCATCCGTCACTAATCGTCAACATAAACCTTTTCCCTCCGGCCGAAGGTACTTTTGCCGGTCCCTAGATGTCTGTGTGGACCAAATCTACTACTTTCTCACCTCTATATGTTCCAGTTTGGGGAAAGGGGAGTCTGTGAGTCTTACCTTGGGCACATCCACTACAATCATCCTTCTTTTCATTATCCCCAAACTAAATGCCTTATACTACACCAAGCTTCTTCATTTCACTCAGCTTATCAAAGTGCACATGCCCCAACCCCTTGTACCAAATCATCAAGTTTGGGACACCAACATAATAAGCATTATTCTTTTCATTACTTAGGTTAAGCCTAAACATTTGTTGGCTACCCTTATCGACTGTGAAGTATACTTCATCCTCATACTTAGCTGTAAATATTCCCTTTATATCCAAGATATCAAATTCCCTATCATCTAATACAGAGGCAGAGAAAAGATTTTTTCTCAGTTGAGGAATGTAGAGTACATCTTAGAAGGTGAGTATAAAAGTCTTACCCTACACTAAGACTTTCAAATCTACTAAACCCACTAGATCTGTAGTAACAACTCTCCCATTCCCATACTCTCTCTACAGTAGGGATCTTTCTTAGCTTGGTAAAGAGGTCTTTGTCACGTCACATATGCATGGATGCACTTGAATCAATGATCCATCCTCCTTGTGGAGCTTCCCGAATGTCTCGAAGAGCACACTTTTGTTTCCAATGGATCTCTTTCTCCTCCAAATTCTCTGTTGTAGGTCATGGGCATTAAGACTCAGCTGTGATCCACTCCCACTAGGAGTCACACTTGCACCAGCAGGAGCAAGTGGAGCACTAGGGCTAATAGGAGCACTTGCAATAGGAGCTAAGCCATTATCAGACATGTTAGCGGAAGCAAACCCAAAGAGAAATGCCTAGAAGACTAGATCTATAGTGTAAGATATGTAACTCCAAACGAAAGATGTATTTTAACCAAACAAACATGTACTACAAGCAAATTAGAGACAATAGAGCATAAAACACCTTAAACTGCACTTAGTGCTCTCATTTCCTTAATTCTTGTGTAGAATGTACATTCTGTATTGAATTGATCAATCCTAATTGAACTAAATACTCAAAAGATCTAGAAAACATCTAAAAGATCTAGAAAACATATAAAACATCTAGAAAACATCTAAAACGTATGTACATGGTTCACCAGACACCCTACTTACAAAAATCTAAGTGTTTGGACCAGAGTTGTCCACTAACAATATCTATACCCTAAAAATCCGGGTGATTCTTATCATATCTACATTCCTTGGCGGCCCTACACACTAATTAACTTAAAGATATCAATTCGTGTAGATACTACAAAAAAATCCACACTAAATTTGGTCAATATTGAACAGTTGGTATTCCAAAAATATTCTAAGTCATAGACTCAAATTTCTAAGACTTACAAAAGCTTTCTTTTCAATACTCCCCTTAAGCTTTAGAAGACTTACTCACTTAGACCACATGTTTTTCTGCAGTACTCCAACTTAGGAGCGGGAAGTGCTTTTGTCAGCATGTCCGCAACCATTTTCTCATCAGCCAAATAACAAAGTTTGACCACTTTTGCCAATACTTTCTCTCGTACCAAATGTAGCCGAATGTCCATATGTTTGCTCTTAAAATGGTGACTTGGGCTTGTAGCCACCGAAATGACTACCTGATTGTCGCACCACATTATTTGTGTCCCGTGTTGCGTAAAACCCAATTCTTGAAGAAATGCCTTAATCCATAGCAACTCTTTCAAGGCTTCACTCGAAGCCATGTATTCGGCTTCCATAGTCAATTGTGCCGTGACCTTTTGAAGTTTACTACTCCAACTACAAGTTCCACTTCCAATCTGAATGACATACCCAGTTGTAGACTTCCTACTAGGCACATCACCATAGCTAGCATCACTCCAAGTATTAATGCCAACCTTGTCCCCTCCCAAAGTAAGCCAAAGATTTCTAGTCCCAACAAGATATCTTAAGACCCTTTTTGCTGCCTCCTAATCTCTTTCGTGGATTTTGCAGACTTCTGCTCAACACAATATCGGGCCTAGTGCAATTCATGAAGTAAATCAGACTTCCTACTACTTGTCTGTATGGTACTTGGGACATAATTTTTTGCTCTTCTATACTCTGTTCCTCATCTATTATGACTCCAAACTCATGCTCAATTCGTTCAAGTTTTTGCTTATACTCCATAGGAGTTGCACAACCTTTGGCATCAGTCAAACCAAATTTGTCCAACATGTTTCCTATCGCTTTTTTTTGAGTTAGCCTAATGATTTTCTTTTCTCTATCTCTTTCAACTTGTATTCCAAGAATGTATTTAGCCTCACCCAAATCCTTCATTTCAAATTTTGAATTAAGAGCGTGTTTTACCCTAGCAATTCCTTCTTTGTTCCTACTAATTAGCAACAAATCATCAACATACACAGCAATGAATATCACCTCATCAGGATTATCACGACACATCACATATACTGAATGATTTGAACTAATTCTAGTAAATCCTAATCCTGTCAAGAACTCATCTAAATTTCGGTTCCATTGCCCAAGGGGCCTGTTTTAGGCCATACAAAGATTTTAAAAGTCTGCACACAAGATTTTGTTTTCCTGCTTCCTCATAACCCTCTGGCTGCTTCATATAAATGACCTCATCTAAATCACCATGCAAAAATGCATTTTTGACATCCATTTGGTGGATGTCAAATTCCTCTATGGCAGCTAATGTAAGTAAGATGCGGATAGATGGAAACCTTACAACCGGTGAAAATGTTTCTCCATAATCTATCCCCTCCTTTTGATTATATCCGTTAGCAACCAAGTGAGCCTTATACCTGTCTATGGTATTATCTGGGTTTAATTTTAATTTAAACACCCATTTACTTCCAATAGCCTTTCTTCCAGGAGGAAGTTTCACCAGATCCCATGTTTGGGCCTCCATGATGGACTCCATTTCTTCATTAACCGCTTCCACCCAGTGTTCCCTTTCATTACTGAAAAAAGCTTCCGTTAACGTTAGAGGGTCTTCTGTGTGTGCTGAGTGAGCAAAGGCTGCACTTTCTCCCCTGAGTCGTGCACTTCGCCTAACTCCACCTGGAAATTCGGTCGCTGGTATAGATGGTTGAGTCCTCCTCCTTGATACATGTGATTCTTCTTGTGATTCATTTTCGGCTTGAGGTAGAGGAGAGTCTGCAACGCATTCGGGCATAACACTTCCTATTTCTGGTGGAGAAGATGATTGCAAGTTACTTTGAGATAAACTAGATGCATTTTCTACATTTTTCTTGAAAAACATGGGATTTTCCTCTAAAAAGATATAATCAACACTTCAACTTTTCTTTTCATCGCTACATTGACTAAATACATCTACTCCTTTTCCCTCATCCTTCACTATGATATTTCTGGCTACCACAACTCTATTTCTCTTAATGTCATATACTTTAAAACCCTTGGCATGATCATCAAACCCTAAAAATATACCTGGTATACCTTTTGGCTCTAATTTCCATTTTTGTGGATCATTATCTAGCAAGAATACCTTACTTCCAAACACTTTGACGTGACTTACATCTGGTTTGTGTCCTATCCACATTTCATAAAAAGTTTTATCTTTTACTGCCCTTGTTTCTAGCCTGTTTCTCACATAAGCTGCACAATGTATAGCCTCTGCCCAAAATTTGAAATCTATGTCCATATCAGCCATCATTGTCCTAACACACTCTGATATGGTCCTATTCATCCTTTTTGAAACACCGTTTTGTTCCGGAGAATAAAGAACGGTTAGTTGACGTGAGATTTCATACAATTTTAGGAATTCTGCAAACTCATTAGAAATGTACTCCCCTCCATTATCAGATCTAAATCGCGCTATCTTTTTCTCATGTAGATTCTCAACCCCAGCCTTATACTCTTTAAATTTTGAAAAAACTTCATCCTTACTTCTCAAAAAATAAACTGTAGTAAATCTACTATAGTCATCAGTAAAGTTAAACATAAACTTAGCACCTCCCACAGATGGATACCTAGATGGCCCCCATACATCTGAATAAATTAGTTCTAGCACCCTGCTACTTCTATGATCAGTTTGCGAAGGGAAAGGCAACTTATGAATTTTTCCAATTTCACAACCACCACTTACATTTGATGTTGGTTTTTGACTAATTTTTACACCTTCCACCATTTTTTGATTTACCATCTTTTCTAATCTATCATAATTCACATGTCCTAAACGTTTATGCCATAAATCACAATCATTGATTACACTTGAGTACATAACATCATTGTCATTATCATTTGTAAGACTCAACCGATACAAATTGTTTCCTCCAGCAAATCCCTTTGCGGCTATTTTCCCATTCTTACTCACTGTTTTCTTTCCATTCTCAGATATAGTTTTAAAACCTTTCTTTTCTACCACTGACATAGAGAAAATATTTCTTTTACAAACTGGGACATGCAACACATCTTCTAAAACCCTTTTCACAGGTTTTCCCTCTACGTTCAACATAAGCGACACCCTCCCTTTTGCTATTGACTCAACAAAGGTATCATCACTAAAACAAATTTTGATGGGTGAAATAGATTGAATACTCTCAAATAGGTGGCGATTGCGACACATGTGGGCAGATGCGCCGGAGTCCATAATCCATTCGTCTTCCTCCACGCCTTCCGCTGTTTGTGCCATCGCAAAGTATTTCTTTTCACTGTTGTCGGGAAAGCTGCTTACATCCTCCTCCTTAAGTTCATTGAAAAGAGCAGTTGGTCGACCACCTGATTGAGAAGGAACCGGGCTTTCGTCCCAACCAAAGCAAAAATTTCCTGTGGCTGTCGCTCTCTTATAAGCATGACACATTCTGAACATATGCCCTTTTTCATCACAATAGTAGCAGGTTAATGGTGACCTTCTAGGACCACTACCTTAACCACTGCCACTGCCAATCTTAGAATCCGAAAACTGGTAAGCTAGTGCCTGAACAGACTTACTACTACCTCTTTGTGACATTTGGTTAGCTTCTTCACTCAAAATAAGTTGAATTGCTAATGCTATGTTCCATTGACTCTGTGGAATAGCCCTAAGCCTATCCATGGCTCCTTTATATTCATCGGGCAAAGTTCTCATCAACAACATAGCCTGCTGAGGTGGTGAAAAGTCCCCACCTGCACTAGTACTCTGAAGAAACAACCTTTTCATAGCATGACAATGATCTGACATACTACCTCCAGAATACTTAAATTCAAAAATCTGAGTGGCTATGTTTGTCTGGACGGTAACATCTAGCTGAACATACATAGCACGTACACTAAACCAAACATCAGATGCTTTCTTCATCTCAAGATACGACATTACCAAATCTTTTGTCATAAAATGCTTCAAGACATTGAGGTAATGGAGATTCTTCTTTCTCCAATCCGGCGTAGTCACATCCGCTGTTCCTTCCACAATGGGTGACAAATCCCTCTCCTCGAAATATGAGCTCAACATATCTTCCCTGTATAAGTAGTCACTGCCGTCAAAAATATGCAATTTGGGCAGTGGGCCCATAACCTGTTGTAGGTCATGGGCATTAAGACTCAGCTGTGATCCACTCCCACTAGGAGTCACACTTGCACGAGCAGGAGCAGGTGGGGCACTAGGGCTAATAGGAGCACTTGCAATAGGAGCTAAGCCATTATCAGACATGTTAGCGGAAGCAAACCCAAAGAGAAATGCCTAGTAGACTAGATCTATAGTGTAAGATATGTAACTCCAAACGAAAGATGTATTTTAACCAAACAAACATGTACTACAAGCAAATTAGAGACAATAGAGCATAAAACACCTTAAACTGCACTCAGTGCTCTCATTTCCTTAATTCTTGTGTAGAATGTACATTCTGTATTGAATTGATCAATCCTAATTGAACTAAATACTCCAAAGATCTAGAAAACATCTAAAAGATCTAGAAAACATATAAAACATCTAGAAAACATCTAAAACGTATGTACATGGTTCACCAGACACCCTACTTACAAAAATCTAAGTGTTTGGACCAGAGTTGTCCACTAACAATATCTATACCCTAAAAATCCGGGTGATTCTTATCATATCTACATTCATTGGCGGCCCTACACACTAATTAACTTAAAGATATCAATTCGTGTAGATACTACAAAAAAATCCACACTAAATTTGGTCAATATTGAACAGTTGGTATTCCAAAAATATTCTAAGTCATAGACTCAAATTTCTAAGACTTACTAAAGCTTACTTTTCAATATTCTTGTCAAGAAGGAGCTCCCCATACTCCTCCTCAGATAACTCGTCCTCCTCGGTCTCCCCTTTGACTTGTGCGACCACAAGTGTCTTTTTCTCCCTCCAAAAGAACCCCCTCTACGGTTCCGTGGGAGTCTCAACTCTGACAGCTTGGTACACTCCACCATGAAGTGTCCTGGCTTTTTGCAAAAACGACAAAGACCTTTTGGGGGCCTCGGTCCTCCAAACTAAAATCTCTCTCATTTTAAGGTGTTTTACGGCTTCCTCGAATCCTTCTCCCACCGGTCTGTCCCGACAGCTAGAGCTTGAATGCTCTTTCCTCCTCTCTGAATCTCAATAGCGTTCTCCTGCACAAGTATCATCCGGACCACTGTATTTCACTTCCAACAACTCTCATCCATATCATGCACTCGATACACTATGTTCTTATACTTATAAGGCAACTTCATAATGAGGGTGTTGGCTTTCATCTTCATTGTACCTGTCCACTCGGCACTCTCCATCTCCATTATCAAACAAGAGAGATCATTACTGTAGTCTAACATTTATCCCCCTTTGTAAGTGTAATCCCCTAACCTTTGCTCGGCCAATTGGAGCTTTTGATTGGTGCCATCTCTATAGATCTCCACTAATGTCTTCCAAAACTCCTCTGCCTTGAGAATGTGAAGATGGAAGGTTCCCAAAGCTTGAGTAAGGTGCCTCAGAATGAAATGCGTGGCAACCATGTTTGTGTATTACCACGTTTGAATATCGTTTTCCCTGGTCTTCACGGCCACAGCCCCGGTTGCCGTGGCGATTGGAGTAAGAGAAGGCTCCATCCCTTTCCTATATTTGTACACACTGTTGTTCCCATCATGTGCCTCCTCGTTGGGGCAGGTGCTGCTACAGAAAACTTCACTCCACTAAACCCCGGTGGGATTCCATGAGATCGACGTTTCAGTTGTTGACAATACCCTAGAATCGTTTTTTAGACAAGGCCCCTGTCATCATGGCTCCCCAATAAATGAACCCATATTTGTTGAAGATGGGCACTCTAAAGGGTGGGCCCCTACCCTGCAATTCTGTATCACCCATTTGACTGCAGAATTCAGGAAGCCTCTAGGCAGTGTTTGACTGACCCACTTTCAACTAAGACGAATGCTATCCAATTAGGAAAATAAACAATCTGACTATACCACTATGCACTGTGGACTCCTCTGGGTCCACAGCAAAAAGAATCACAGAAAAACGCCCAACTAGGCGATTTGTTATCAAGTGGCAAAGATGCCAAGATTTATTGAAATACTATGGGAGAGAGGCGGCTACCTCCTAAATCCTCTAAATCATAAACCCCTTTCACAACCCTTATCTATTGAAGTAGAGAAAGGTACCATGGTTGATGTCCTTTCTGTACGACCTATGTACGACAAGGTCATGGAGTGAGCGTATGTCTCTTTCAGACTCTTCCTCATGCTCCCGGGATTTCCTTGCCACGTGGCGCTAGGTCATGTCACGCCTAAAAACCGCCAAAGCGATTGTTCCCGGATCTCAGCTATGATACGTACCGTCGAATCCTAACCTCCTTTTAATACTAGCCGTTGAAAACAAATGTTTGGTACATTTGTTTCGTGCGGTGCATGTTCGCACCATATTTTAACTAGTCTCTATGTTCTTTATCCGTAATTTCGTTAATCCAACTAAAGTTCCTAAACATTGTTTAAATAGCAATCAAACCCTATGTAGTCTAAGGAACTCCTACGACAAACCGGTTAGAGCTGACGGCTACGCCTTGCTCTAACGGTCGGATGTTCGAGTCCTGCCGGACTCACCTTTTTGCTGAAGAGTGACTTATGTCACTCTTCAGTCCTGCCTATGGAGCTGAGGCAGCCATGGCTCCACCGCCCTTTCTTTCCTCTAGTGACCACAATAAGTATAGGGGCTAGAAGGAGGAGGTGGAGGCAGGTTAGCTATGCGTTTTCTTTTTGCTTTTAATCTATTCAGACCTAGAAAATACCCCCTAAATCTAGTGATTTCAACACTATGCTGCCCAAAAAGACAGTAAGCAAGCTAAGATAAGACCTTACGGAAAAGGCTGCCGCAACAAGGATTTGATCCTGGTAACTAACGTTTGTTAGAGTAGCCGGTAGCCGTTAGCTTTATCATATAGTTTAGGAACTCTGTAAGGATATATAGGGTACGATAACTATTTCACGTGTACACATAGGGAATTCCATTTAGCTATCAAAACGGACTTTTAGAACATAAATTCCTTTGCATTTTATACCCAGTAGGAAACAAATGCTACGGACTTATAATTCGACGACTTGTACTAATAGTCGACTTCGATCGGACGGCCATGGTGCGAGCCGACATTACGGAATGGCCGCTTTGGTGGTTATCGGTCACTTCCACACCGAATGACACGTGGCGACATCTCATTGGTTTACGGGATCTTCGGAAAGCATCATAAAAAGTTCGGATGTGACAGACGTCACCTTTGTGGCCATGCAGTATAAGGATCTGTCGTGCATGACAGTACAACAGTGAATGACATGCATCAAATCTATCCTGGGTCGCCGATAAACACCAAAAAATAGATAAACATTCCATACGTATAGCACGCGCGACCATTACCAGAGTACAAAGCATGTATACTGCAAAAAATAATAAATGAATCCGCTCCAAAAGCGAAACATGCCAAACACATAGAATAAGCAAATAGCACAAAAGGACAAAGTAAAATCAAGTTCGTAAGGATGGAATTTGTATTTGCGACAGGCCACTAGGCCCTGAAGTCTTTTAATGTTCCATACAGGAGTCCAACCAACAGGCAAGAACCCTTCCATAGCTGGACGAAGGAGCCGGGATAGCCGATATTCCCTTAGGCCAGACTGAAGGAGAGCTAAACTGGAAAGTCAACACTCTGACAGCAAGAAAACACCTAATCCGCACAACACAATTCGTACACCACGACAAGTAGAACACAGTTTGGAGGGAAACCTTACAAGCTCGCTTGCGCCGCTTTGATTAGGTAAAGACTTGGTACAAAGAAACTATGGAGCTCAGAGACAGCCACTTGCATAGACTATGGGTCTGAAAGAAAACCCTAACTCAAAACTATCATGTCATTAAATGTTTAGGTGAAACCCTAACTGTAACAAGGTTCGACAAATCCCGAGACAAAGCTTGCCAGAAAACGACAAATTCCCAATGTTGGATTCCCGTTTTTAATTTGCAAAAGTTCCTATCTTGCCATATGGCATTTATCCTACGCTTTCACTAATCCGTAGAGCTAAATTAATTCCTATGTCTTTGAGCAGAAAGGTTTCTATGTTAAAACGTTGCCAGTTTTTAGAGAAGACTGCTGCATGGCCGTCTCGGAATGCCTTACATCTACACCTGTCCCCTTCTCCGCCACCAACCCTTCCCCAAGGACCTTGACCTCGCCTCCACATCCCATCGGTGGATCAGGTTCTCCGAAAAGAACAATACTCTCTTGGATATAGAGGAATAGTGGGGAATATCTTTCCTCCAACAATATTTTCTGGCGCTGGTACATCCTCTCTGGGATAGGGATCGACACCTTTTAGGGCTGCACTTCCTATCGGAGGAGGAGACGGTTCCGTTCCCGAGGAAGAGGACACGGGGGTCATCTCGCCTGCCCAGTTTGTCAGTGTCACAGGGCCTTTCTCTTCTCATTTCACCAATACTGCAGACGAAGAAAAAGAAATGGGGGTTATCATGATCTTTACGGGAGATAGCTCAAGGATTGCACTTTCGGATTTCGAGTTGTTGTGGAAATCTTTCACTCAATCCGAAATCAATAAGTACTGGGGAGGAGCCATTCCGGATGACTTCAAAACAACTCTCTTTCCCATGATGGTCAACTACCTTTCAGGTGGGGCGTTGGCGGATTACAAAGAGCGTCAACCTCTTTTGATGCATCAAGATCTCGGATCCAGCCCTTGATGTTGCAGTCTTACAAGCGGAGGCTGACTTGGCTGCAGCGGCTGCAGCCCCTGTGACTGCTACCTTCACACAGGACATGAAACTACAGGCCCAAGGAGGTGCATATGTTAACCCGTTGCAAGCAATCCAGGTAGCCTAGGCACCAACTCGCATGGTGGCCAATCCGAACCCTTGTACCACCCTGCTTAATATCTGGAGACTCCTTTACACCAAGAGGAACGAGTTTGCGATCAAGGAATTCACGGAATTCCGTTGTTTGATGAACGAGACTCCGCAGACCCTCTTTAACCAACTCTCCAGCCTTTGTCAGAAAACAAAACCGTCCACCATTGATCTTTCGGCGATGGCCACCAAATATTTCATCGCCGTCCGTAACTCATTCGGGCCAAAAGGGCAAACAACTCTCGATAATTGGATTGTCCGACAGGCAATTCAAGACATTAATCCCTCCACCAAGGGCATTTTGCTGGTGGCGATAAAATTGTAAGATCACTCCGTCCACAGTGAGGCAAGTGAGAAGGTCCTGACAGGCAAGGCCCGTGCAAATTTTGCAGGATTCACCGGGGAGACCACCTTGAGTGAGGAGGAAAAAGCTGAACTTCAAGCTTTGCGGAAGCTCAAAGGGAAGCAAGTGGCTGATAGCAGGTTATAACCGGCAATGGGAGCTGATGACTGAGTTTTCCTTTACAATTGCCTAAATTGTCAGCAATCCGGTCATGGGTGGAAGCACTGCACACGGAAACTTTAACCGGAGGTGGCCTTGAAGCTAAAGGAATAGGAGAAACAACGTGCAGAAAGGACCCGGAAACAGCAAGAAAGGCTTAAAAGAGAAGGGGGGGGAGAGGAGACGCTAGTAACAAAGGACACTTACCGTCTAACTCACCGGAGCGAAACCTCTAAGATGTCCCAATCACAATTGCGCCAAATCAAACATCCAAAGTTTGATGACGCCCAAATCTCCAACGAGATCCGGAGTAAATATACCACCGAAGGCGTTAAGTGTGAAGCTTGTGGTTTCATGGGGCACAAGGAAGGGCAATGTTTCCGGAAAAATGGAGTTTCCAAGGAAACGATGCAATTTGCTTTGATTACTTGAGAGGGAGAAACGGTCGTTAACTATCTCCCACTTTAACTTCTTTACCTTTGGGGGCGACAAGTTCTATCCACGCCAAAGATACTTGAGCGGGCATCAGCTGCTCTGGCAAGGTTAACACCAAAGATCATCATTAAGCAGCAAAGTCAGCAATTGGCCGCAATGGCTGCAAAGTTGGATGCCCTCGGCTTGGGATCTTATTCACGGCCTGCTCCTCTCACGGCAGCACAACGACTCCAAAAACAAAAAACATGAGTTGTTGCAAAAGCTCGCGGAGCTTGAACTTCAAAGCACAGCGCGTGCTAATGATGATGACTTATTAGGTTGGGATTTGAAACCCCCAAATGCCCACCATGCCCGAACCTTCCGGTCCGAAGATTGGAATGTTGGGGTGGGAGACAGCCGACGCCAACTCCGCAATTCCACCTCGATGCAACGACAAGACAGGTAGAAAATGGGTCAAAGGGATCACAACCGGAAAGCTATCGGTCCTTTGTCATTTACTCCCAAGACAGTAATGCTGAACAGCGCCATCGACCTAGGAGTCAAACCGAATCATCCGCCATCTCTTCTTTCCAAACATAAATTGCCTCGCGGTTTCAAAAACTACCAGAACGAGAAACAACAGCAGGAGAAGGAGTCACTAGAACGAGAGAAAAAGGACAATCAGGACTGGCTTGAAAAAAACATGGCAGATTGCTTGGAGAATGACACTCCTTTAACACCTCCAGTTGTAGATTCCTGATCCGAGAATGAGACCGAAGGACAAGATCAGGTTATGCAGGAACCAAATTCATCCTAGCCTTCACCGAAGGATACACTCCCTTCCTCCAAACTGGCAGTCATGCTAGTCTGGCACCTCATGCAATACGCCCTCACACACGTGAAGACTCTCGCATCCTCCCACAACGTGCCCGAAGACATCCTCATTCAAGCATTTGGAGAGGAGATCCATTTTGGAAAGGGGGGGAACTCTGCGTCCGCAGTCTTTGTGTCCACCGAGCCGAAAACACCTATTGTGGATAGGGACTACAAAGCCTTATCAGTGGCCCTTATACCGAACGGAACCGGCAGCTTCAAGCTCAACAGGTACGGGGGATACCAAGACGCTGTGGTTGACACTGGAGCGCGCCCCAACCTCATCACCACCTCCGCTTTGCAAAAAATGCTCGAGGAACTCCGGCCCAAAATCTGGCCAAACAATATCTACTTAAGCACTGTAAGCAGCGGTATTCAACCAAACCATGGAATAATCAAGGCCATGGAAATCAAGTTTTCTGATGACGGAGGCCAACGGGTAAAAATTGAGCTTCCCTTCTAGGTGGTGGAAGGAACTCAATTCCAAATTTTGTTGGGAATGGCCACTTGGACCCGACTTAATATGAGTTTGAGCGTGGGGAACGAACAATGTACTGTTCGAGACCTCGGAAAACCCGAAGGAACCAAAGTAGTGGTTCCTTTTTATTTATGGAACTGGGGGAAGACAAATGTCCCAGTGCCTGGTTGCTACCCTGTATATACTACATTATCTCCAACGAAACTGTTTGGCAGCTCCAAAGATATCGCCAAAGAAATCTAGCAATTCCAAATTACTAAGCAGTGGGAAGAGGAATATAAGAAAAGATTATAGCATGTGGCAAAACTTTGGCGGAGAGTGGATCTGACATTTTCGGCATTATCATTAAAAGATGCAGTCTTTTCATCATGTTTGACGCTTCAACACACAAGTACGGTAATGTGGAGTTCAATCGACAACAAGTGTCCTTGGCAGTCCCCGATTCCGGACTCCGTATTATATCTCTCTTTTCGGGAATTAGTTCCGATTTGGAAGCCGATTTGAAAATATGATATCTGGTGGAGTCATATGCAGCCTGAAACTCTGAGACCTCGATAAGTCCTCAGAGTGGACAGCTTTCAGGAAGCCTCTAGGATAACTCTGACCCCTTTGTGTTTCAGCAAAAAAAACTACCGCCCTGGCGACAAAAACTTTGACCACCTACACCCTTGTAAAGGCAAGATTCCCCTGAGTCGATAGCAAAAAGAATCTCTGAATTTGCTCCCCTAAGCAGTAAGTTATGGAGGGTCAAATTTGACCTTTTGTACAGAAGCTCTCTGGGAGAGAGGGTCCTATCTCCTAATTTTTCTAAGTCCTATCTCTCTCACAGACTCTATCTATTGATGTACGGAACCAATCAGATTACAGTTCCGTACGCAAAAGTACAGCTGCCGGTGTACTTTATATACGGACATTGTACGACATTGCCTAAATATCGACACATGTCATATCCGGATTCGGTGCCATAATCTCCAGAGATGCCACGATCCAATGTAATTTTGCCACGTGGTATCCGATGTGGCGATGGCCACAAACCGCCGAAATCTTCTTCCGCGATCTCGGCGCTAATTTCGGTCGTCCGATTAAATTCGAATTTAATCATAGCCGTAATAAATACATGCGCGGTATTCGTTTCACTAAAGAAATAAATGGGCGGTACTGATTTGTTGTCCGTACCGTAATCCGTACTTTTACATTACCGGATCTATGTATCCCGTAAACTAATTACATTTAAATGAAATATCTTACGTATTGATGTTTAAATAAATATCAAACCATATAGTACGTAACACTAGTTCTAGACTTAACGGCTAAGGCTACTGGCTACCTGCTGTCTGCCGGCCGATAGGTACCAGGATCAAATCCTGTGGCCGACACATACCTTTTAGTAATAAACCCCTAATTAATATAAATTTTTCGTAAACCTTTGGATAGCCGGCTCTAGCTCCCTCTCCAATTTCTCAGTGACTGCGACATGTTTGAGAGTTGGAGAGAGAAGTTAGAGGTAGACTGCATCGGCTTCTTTCTATATTTCTATTTAGACCTAGAAAATATTTAAAATGGATCATTAATTTCTACACAGCCGTGGAAATATCACCTGAGGTGCGGGCTATCAGCGAACACCGCCTCCACCAGATTCATCACCTATATCCTCAACAGCTTCCGATGACCGCTTTTTCAAAAGTTCACTGGAGTCTTCCCCAAAATGTAGAAAACATCATGGGGACCCATCTAGCCAGTTTGGAAAGAGTGGATTTGGTGTTGGCAAGCTGGCCTTGTCAGGGACACTCCTTAGCGATATAAGGAAAAGGGCATCAAGACCGCAGAAGTGGAACATTTTACCAAATGATCGAATTAATCACGTGGCTTCAACAACTCCAGGACACACCGGTGGGGTACGTTCTGGAAAATGTCCACCCAGGAGATGATAAAAAGAAACAGGTTGCGGACAGCTGGAATCAGGTAACCCGGATTTCAGGAGCTCTCTTAGTTTTCGATGCCGCACAGATGGGATCCTGGGCACACCCAGTAAAGACATATTGGACCAATATGATCACGCTTCTAGTCCTCCAGCAACTATTGGCAAAGTAAATCCCCAATCCGCAAAATTATGTGCAACAAATTCTTGCGAAAAGTAGGATGGCCACACCAGTGACACAGCCCGACCACTCCCCTTTCTACTAGTAGAACAAACCAGGATCACCACGTAAAGCTCTACCGACTTTGGTCTCTTTCCTTCACAGTCACGCATATCAAAAAGGAGCATCGGGAATGATTTTTGACAAAAAGGCGGGAATCTTGACAACACCAACGATTGCAGAACGGGAAGAAGCGATGGGATTTCAGAAAAAACCACGGCAGCACTAAGTATTTCAGACCTTCACAGATGGAGCCTAATTGGGCAAAGTATGGATTTGAATTCGATCACATGGGTGCTCAAGCATGCACTCGCATTTTCTAGTCTCAAGTCCCCGGAATCAGGGCTATATACCTTTAAGCTCCTCAATTGTTAGCGATTCAGGCAACTTTGCAGCTTGAGGGGGGGAGAGAAAGGAGAAGACAAAAAAACCACATTTCACCACTGCAAGTTTTCCTAGAGGGGGGGGGGGGGGGGGTGGGGCAGCTCAGATGGCTAGGGCTTACCGGAAGTTGTCAGCAATAGTGTCCTAGCCAGAGGGGTAGGGGCAGATCCACCGGTAGGGTTGGAATTTGACATCAACCTCTAGGGTAGACCGTCGGAAGCTTGGGCTGTCGTAGAGCCGGGAAAATGGATTGGACCCTAGGGGAGCAGTTAAACCCTCAGCAGAAGGCGCGGCTTTCCAAACTGTTGGCCGAAAACAAGCAAGTGTTCTCATGGTCAGAAACACATGTCCGTATCTACAAAGGGACCCCTTTCCGAATCAATTTGATCAACGAGACAGCTACTGTTTGGCGGAAGCAGTATCCTCTCAGCTTCAATGAGAAGGAATTCATCACGGCTAAAGTCCACACTTTGGTGGAAGTCGGATTGGTTCAAGAAGGTATAGGACTTCATGGGTTCGCCTCCGCGAAGTCCTCCTTCCCAAAAAGGACTCGTCCAAGAAAACTGTAGATTTCCGGATGTGTGGAGATTATCGCATGTTGAACACTGCCACCATTTCTGACCAGTATCCGATGCTAACCCCGGAAGACATATTCGATTCCATTGTTGGTGCCACTATCTACTCCTCTCTGGACATGAAAAACGGTTTCCACCAGATTTCTATGGAACTAAAGCACCGGGAAAGAACGGTTTTTTGGGCAGGTTCCTAACTTTATGAATAGACTTACATGCCATTCGGGCTTAAGAATACGCCAGCCAAATTCCAACAGGCCATGGATGAAGCACTCCGGGGAATCTATTGTGCCCGGTGCTATATTGATGATTTGATCATCTTCTCAAAGACCTTTGAAGAACACTTGGAGCATATGCAGATCGTCCTCCGGACCATTTAAGCAGTGGGCTGTAGAAATTGTTGGTTTTTTTTGTAAGTATTTTCTAAGTCTAAATAGAAATACAGAAAGAAGCCGAAGCAGTCTATCTCTAACTTCTCTCTCAAACTCCCACACTTGTCGCAGTCATTGAGAAGTTGGAGAGGAAGCTAGAGCCATGGGAACCTAGGCTATCCAGAAATTTACAGGAAATAGATTAGTTCACTTATTAAATGGTAGTTTATTTACTAAAAGGATTAGTGATGCAACCAGGAATTGACCGTGGCACCTGCCGGACGTCTGGCAGCCGGTAGACGGTAGCCTTATCCGTTAGGTCTAGAGCTAATGATACATGCTATAGGGTTTGATATATATTTAAACATTACCACGTAGGATTTTCATTTAACGACAACTGCTTACAAAATACATAGAGTCAATTATTTAGAAGTATGGATTACGGTACAGAGAAGAAACAAGTACCGTGCATTTGTTTCTTTAAATGAAACAAATACCGCGTAAGTATTTATGACAGCTCTGATTGAAATTTGCATTCAATCGGACGGTCGGGAAGAAAGCCGAGATCGCGGAAAAGAATCTCGGCGGTTTGTGGTAGACGCTACATCGAATGACACATGGCGACATTGCGTTGGATAGCGGCATCTCCGAGAATTACGGGACCGAATCCCGATATGACATGTGTTGACTTTTAGGTCATGTCGTACAATATCCGTACACAAAGTACACCGGCAGCTATACTTTTGTGTACGAAAGTGTAATATGATTCGCTCCGTACGTCAGTAGATAGAGTCTGTGAGAGAGATAGGACTTAGAAAAATTGGAAGATAGGACCCTCTCTCCCAGAGAGCTTCTGTACAAAAGGTCAACTTTGACCCTCCATAACATACTTCTCATGGGAGCAAATTCAGAGATTCTTTTTGCTATCGACTCACGGGAGTCTTCCCTTCACAGGGATTATGGTGGTCAAAGTTTTTGCGTACCAAGGTGGCAGTTGTTCTTGCTGAAACACAAAGGGGTCAGGGTTATCTTAGAAGCTTCTTGGAAGCTGTCTATTCTGAGGACTTATAAAGGTCTCAGAGTTTCACGGGCTTGAAATGTCACCAAGGCAAAGGTATTTTTGGGGTACAAAAAATCATTTACCTCCAACATGAGGTGACTCCCGGGACCGTGGGTCCCCACATGGTCAAGGTAACAGCCCTTAACGCTCTTCCCCCACCGCATGACAACTCAACCATTCACACCTTTCTAGGTCTAGCCAACTACTATCGGCGGTTTATCCCCGAGTTCAGTAGTCACGCTCAGGCCCTCAACCAACTATTGCGGAAAGACCAAGGATGGCACTGGGCCGAAGAACAACAGATCGCCTTCAAGTTCTTGAAGGATGCTCTGAAGCAACACTCGTGCTCCGAATGCCTGATCACCAGAGGCCTTTCCTCCTTTATAATGATTGGAGCAGGTTTGGATTGGGAGCAGATTTGGCTCAAGTCGATGATGATAGAGCTGCATATGTGGTGGCCTACGCTAGCCGGAGCAACAACAGAGCAGAAGGGAATTATAGCAGTTACCACGGAGAGCTACTCGCAGCGGTTTGGGCAATCCAGCATTTTCATCCTTATTTGTACAGGGTCTATTTCACCTTGATCACAGATCATCAACCACTCAAATGGATCATGGAAAATAGTAAGTTAACCGGCAAACTCGCCAGATGGGTTCTTATCCTGCAAAAATATGATTTCAACATTATTCATAGAGTTGGGATATCCATGGGAATGCCGATGGACTTAGCCGGAACCCCGATCCCTCCACCATGGATTCTACCGGGGCTCGGCATGATGAAGTCCTTAAAATCAGCCAGGGACTCATCCAAGCATCCTCCGCTTTCATCTGGCTTCCCCAATCTGGGGGGTAACTATCAATTTTTAGGCCGACGTGGAGGGGCAGGCGCCCATAAAGGCCAGACGGAAGGATATCTGGAACGACCCCGGTGCCCTCCAATCTATCCAGCATGGGTCACCTCTTCCCCACTTGACTGGAATCGAATTATCTCGAGTGCAGACCCGGATGGCTGCGTATGATTTGGACAGAGGCGTTCTCCTCCATAAATGGTCAGACAGCATGAGGAAAGTGGTTCCTCCCCCCTCAGACCGAGAAACTCTAATTTCGAATCTCCATCAGCAATGTGGACATTTCGGGCAAAAGCGGAGCACTTCCCTTGTTGCAGGTTCTTATTGGTGGCACGGGTTGCGAACCGAAGTCAATCGAATTGTACAAACTTGCTCCTCTTGCGATCGAGTCAATGAAGCGTTTGAAAAGAAATGCGAAACTAAGCTTCATTCGCTACCTATCCGGGGGATGTTTTATCGGTGGTCTTTGGATCTTTTGGGACCTCTTCTGACCAGCAAGCGGGCGAACCTCTTCGTGCTGGTCATGATAGAACATTTTTCCAATTGGATCGAATTGGTGGTTTGCCCCAAAAAGAGTCCAAGTCAATTCCAGATGCCTTTTTGCAAAGGGTTTTTGCCGAATTTGGGGCGCTTTCATAAGTTCTAACCGACCAAGGCTCCGAATTTGCCGGAGAATTTAACAACCTCTTGAAAAAATGCCTGGTCGACCATCGGCTGACCAGCCGTGACCACCCGCAAGCCGACGTTCTGCCTGAAAGGTGCGCACAGACAGTGAAGCGGTCACTACGAAAATATGCAGTTGAAGAAGATTTGGGGGAGTGGGTCAGAAGGGTGCCTTGGATTGCTATGGGCGACAGATTCAGCAGGCATGCTTCTCTTTACTCATACAACCTTTATTTCATTCTATTTGGAGAGCATCCCATCTTGCCCGGGGCTGCATCGGCCCAAGCGGTGGTCCTCTCGGAGATGGATGACAAAGGAACAGTCAAAAAAATAATCGCTGACAGAGCCAAGATATTTCATCGAGAGATACCACTCGCCATGGGATATTCGCAAGCAACTCAACACCGAGATCAATTGTGGTATTCTCACCACGGGAGTGGGAATTATATGCCACGACAGCGACAATTTATGTCAGGGGGCTTTGTACATCGGATGCAACTGTAAAAAGGACAGGTTGGATATTTGTGTCGTTCGGGTAAATTTGAGAGTGGTGGAAGTTTCTAATAAAGGGGTTCTTACATTGGAGGGAAAGGATGGTCGAAGAATTAAAGAGAATCAACTCAATATGGCCCCTTGCCATCTTCGGGGTTTGAGGACGAACCCACTTTCCGTTTAACTTACTTTGTTGATCCTCTTTCCTGTTCAACAACTTGCAATCAACCCTCCAAGCTACACGACGTCTTGGTCTGCAATCAGTGTTGTCAGTGTTGGCATCCAGCCTGTCTCCCCTCCTCATGGGAACCATGCCCTCTACCCTCCAGCTTATGGTTTTGTGGGAACTGCAAATGGAGCGGGTAATTAAATTTTTTGTTTGTCTTAGTCCCAGTTGACTAAGAGGGGGTGAAATTGGGATACCAACCCGATTACCGAGACCCCAATCCCTTTCCCTGGCTAGGTTGGGAAACGAAGGGGGAGGGGATTACTTTCGCCGTCTTATGCACCCATTCCCATTCCTGGTCGAAGTGTCTCTCCTATTTGGCATGCATATCTATGGGAGGGAGGTGGGCAGCAGTGGACATGATCATTTTTTGTGGTAAGCACTCGTATTTGGGGGTCATTTGCAGGACTCCTCCACGTATTGCCAAGTCATGTCACGTCTAAAAACCGCGAAGACGGCCATTCAGGGATTCCGGCGACGATGCGGGCCGTCGGATCAAAACCGGCTCTTAATGTTCGCCGTCCAAAATAACAAATGCCAGGTACATTTGTTTCGTGCGCACGAAAACTTAACTAGTTTCTATGTTCTTAATTTATTATTCTATTGAACGAATTAATGATCTTGCTAATGTTTAAATAGCTATCAAACCCTATGTATCCTAAACGGACTTCTACGACAGACAGGTAAGAGCAGACGGCTACGCCTCGCTCTGCCGGTCGGAGGTTCAAGTCCTGCCGAACTCAACCTTTTTGTTGAGAGTGACTTAGGTCACTCTTGAGACCTGTCTATGAAGCTGAGGGAGCCATGACTCCACCGCCCTCTCTCTCCTCTTCAGGGACTACAACAAGTATGGGGGTTAGAGAGAGAAGGTGGAGGCATGCTGCCTGTGCTTTGTCTTTTGTTTATTTCACCTAATTTAAGACCTAGAAAATACCTTCCCTAAAACAGTGATTTCGACAAAGTATACCTTGGTGAACCTAGAGAAGTCATCTGTAAAGGTGACGATAAAACGAACCCCCCCAGCAAATGGCACTTGAGCCGGTCCCAAAACATCAGAATGGATGAGCTACAAAACCTTTGTAGATCTATGTTCTGATTCCTGTGGAAATGGAAACTTGTGAATCTTTCCTAGAGAGCACCCATCACGTGTCTTAACCGGCTAATTAGTAAGAAAAACACCTTCGATTTTGCCAGCAGTAACCATTTTCTTCAAGCTGTCATAATTAACATGACCTAGTCTTTTATGCCATAATTCATTCTCAGATATAACACTTGAGTAGAGAACATCATTTTCCTTAGTATTAGCCATATCTATGCGATAAATTTTGCTTGCATCTCTAATACCTGTGACTGCTATCATTCCTAGTTTGCTTACAACTTGCCTACCCCCTTTAAGGGTGACTTCAAAGCCTTTGCCCTCAACTAGAGAAGTAGAAAACAAATTCTTTTTGAAATACGGAACATACAATATATTATGAAGAGTTCTTTCAACTTGCTGTCCTCCTACATCTACCAACAATGAAACATCACCCTGAGCACAAGTCTGGACACTCATGCCACAAGCATAGTAGATATTCTTTGCAGGTGTTGACTTCAGATTGGTAAAAAGTCATTTGTTCCAACACATGTGGGCCGATGCCCTTGTGTCTATGATCCATCCGGCGTCCTTTGAGCCCTCCATTGCTACCACCATGGCAAATAACTCCAAGTCATCTTGCTCATTCAAGGTGAAAGACTCATCTTCCTGAGTGACAAATGAAGATAATAATGAGTTGTTTTGTAACTGTTGACCACAAAAGCCTTGGTTAAACTGCCTTTGCTGCCATCCTGGCCGATATAAACTTGTTTTATTCACCTTTTTGAGTTTAAGACAGTACCTATATCCATGACCCCTCTCTGAACAATAAAAACAAGCAGTAAAAGACTATCTATTATGACCTTGATTAAACAGTTTAAACTGACCCTGATTCGGGTTAAACTGATACCTCTGCTGATTAAACTGATTTCTCTGTTGGTTAAATTGATTTTTCCATTCAAAGTCTGTGTTAAAAGCCTCTACTTGCTTTCCTCCATTAAGCATCTTTGACGTCGACTCTTCCTCTAAGACGATATTGATGGCCAACTGAAATGTCCAACTAGTTTTATCATGCTTTTTTAATTCAGCAGATGCACCTTTCATACTACTTGGAATACCTCTAATGATGAGAGCACCTTGCTGTAACTCAAGAAAAGTACCACCAGCACAAGCATGAGAATCAATAAGAGCTCGAAAGTTATCTGTATACTCGGCCATTGTTCCCCCGAGTATTTGTAGTCCCAAATTTTTCCTGCCAACAGAAGTTCCTCTTGAACATTCGCCTTCTCATAAGACGCCTTGAGTGATTTCTAGATATCAATCGCCTTCTCCCTCTCCTTCTCCCTCTCCTTCTCCCTCTTCATCTCCTTCCCCCTCTCCTAACCCCTCTCCCTCCCCCTCTCCCTCCCCCTCTAACTCTCTCCGTCCCTCTCACCTTCCCTCTCACTCACTCCTTCCCCCACTCTTTCCCCCTCTCACTCTCCTTCCCCCTCTTCTTTTGCCTATCCCTCTCTCTCTCCCTCTCTGCTTCTCCCTCTATGCTTCTCCCACTCCTTCTCACTCTCCTTCTCCCTCACCTTCAGGAATTATTGGAGACAGGCCCATAACCTATTTTTCTTTGACAACTGGTGTAGGTGGAGCTGTAGCACTAGTTGTAGAGGTAGACATAATTAAGCAGAAGTTTGACAAGAAATCCTCACAAACATTGATCTTTAACACACGATAAAACTTGACTCATAGGTTAAATTTACCCAAAACTCAGCATTCAAGATAACGAGCATACACACCGTCAACTCCCAAAGTTACACCAAAATTGACTGAGTAAACCATAAGATATATGACCCGCAAGTTTCCCAAAAACTGCCTTTAGAATCCCATTATCCCATAATTGAATACAAGAATAATTCTTAGTCCTAAACTTTTTACACTGAGTGAGTATCTACTGCTCATTGACTAATCAGATGTTTGCACTTGGAATAGTGGTACTGTACAGTAGTACGACAGGGTACCTAAAGTACTTCCAAAAACCAATTCGCAACTAGCCTAAATCTAAATAGTAAAACACTATTTTCAAATGCGTTACACAACAAAAACATGTTTCATGAAGTATTTCAATTTGGCGCCGTACACATAATGTTGCTACTTAGTCACCAACACCCAAATAAGTCCAACCGACTATGGTTATCTTTGTACAAATATCTGGAGTGCTTACAAGGCAACTCGTCAACCGTGGTCCACACTTGAATCGTGATCGTTCGTATGATTGAAATCTCCATCTGGAATTTGTCCGAGACAATTGATTTCCCTGATGTTCGGTTCGCTTTTCGTCCGCCGATTTGCAAATATCACTCGCCCGATGTGCGACATGTGTCCAAAGTCATTCCGCAATACCTACGCTATTCTCAAACGCTGACGCGTGTCTATGTAACCGTACCATACACTCTAGAGTTACTTTTTCACTGTCACACTATTTTAGATAAGTAGTAGAACAAAGTTATCAAAAAATATTCTAAGTCATAAAACCTCCCCTCACAACTCTATGTACTGAAGATAAAGCTTTCAAACCGACATTAATGACGTTTTTCATTGCAAGAATTCTGAGATAGATGCAGTATTGGTAGAGGGAGAGAAAGAGAGGCGTTTTCACGGACATCATTTTCGCGAAATGGCGTTTGTTGGTCGAGACCCCCTCCACGGCCCTTGTACGGAAAAAAACGCACGGAAAAAAGTCACGGCACGTGTTGGAAACTTACAATGGGTTTCTTTTTTGGTACACCGCGCACAAAAATTGTCAAAAACCTCCGACACGTGTGATAGCATCTACCTATTCGTTCACCTAATGGAATATGATGTAAAATCACCTTATGATGGCATTTTATAACAAGTTTGAAGATGAGCTGGAAAGATGCGAAAGTGGGTCGAAACGCACTAGATAACAAACTGCATCGCGCTAGATGACAAACTTTAGTACATATGAAATTTTAAAGGCAACGGAATTTGTACGGTAGTAATTTCAATTTTTCGTTACGGCTGCAGATTTTCACGTTTTTTTCTAAGTTATGGAGGAAAACGACATAAAATAACTGTAACTTTAGCACATGGGAAAGTACCCTAAGGGCCGTATTGCTAAAGTTACAACTGTACAAATAAATCGCAAAAATGTAGAGTACAATTTGTTGTTCTGACACAACTGCTGGCACTGAAGATGAAGAAGATGCAGCAGTAGTCATCATAGAACAAATCAAGAGAGGAAGCTTCCACAAATACCGATGGCTGAACAGAAACTTTGACAGACTAAACGTCCTGAAAATTTGCCACAATGTAGATAACATACAAAGGAACATACACACAAAATTTCAATCAATTCTGCTCACAAATCTGTGAGATATGTAGAAATGAAATTACATAAAACTGAGTGTACAGTTTTCATATCATTTGTTCCTAAAAATCAAATTCACTAAGTCCTACTTTTATACACCGAAACTACACTAAGCTGTACGGAGGCATTCCAGCCGTACATCTAACATTCTATCACAAATATTTACACCGAAGTTTAGACAACGTAAAGTGATAATGATCTAGTCACGCCTCGTCACTATTTGTTGGCGGCGGCTGTCAGCGGTCCGATTAGAGGATTTGGCACCGTAGAATTGACTTTACGAAGTCCAGTGGTCCTGTCGAATTTCCGTACGTCCACGGAGGACATACTCACGCATTCTCCCAAGTGACGACACGTGTCCCAAGTGTGAATGAACCGTGAACTCCCAACTTCACTGTCACACTAATTTCGGTAAGTACTGAACCGAACTCAACCAAAAATAGCTTAAGTCCTGAACAACTCTCTCTCACAGCTGAGGCATAAAGAGGACTCAATCTGGTCGCTGGCGACGTGACAGTCGGATCGCTGATTGCAGGTTCGGCGTCCAGTGAAGAGACTGTCGTCGTTGGTTCTCTTTTAGAAATTTTGGAATTTTGATTAAGTTGTCATCGTATTTTTCGTTATCAATTAAATGTTTTACTATTTTTTATTTTTTATTTTTTGTATGTAGTCAAAGTCGGTCAACGCATTTTAAAAATTTTGAACTTAGTTTCATGCGCATATTCGTTTTTTTTTGGCGTTTCATGCGTGCGTTTTATGCGCATGAGACATCTATGACTACTCTCCTCAGGGAGGACACTAGCCAATCACCGGACTTATAAAATGTTTACGCGTGGAAAGGTCACGTACGAGCACCGCGCCTTCGGACATTTGCCGCGCGCCTTCGAAGAGGCGGGAATCATATTCGACGAAAACCATCGCAAAAAGTTTGTTGAAGAATGTGCCGTGACGCCTCCACCACCATCCATCGTCATCCGGAATTTGCTGCGCCTGCTTGCAAAACAGGTACGTACAACCTGTACATTCCCGTCATTTTATTTTGCGGCTGGTTGTACAGAAACGAGTTTGGACATTTTGCTTTTAGAATCTTTGACGACGCTCGCCGTCAAAACAGGAATCTACGTGCATCCAATCGAAAGAAAGCACGTACGCGATAGATTCCATTGCTGACACGACTTGATGGAGAAGCATAGTTGTTCATAGCGTTTAGTGCGAACGATTCAATCGCTACGATTTATACGTAACGAACTCATTGAACGTTTTGAACAAATCGTTAAAAATCGTTAATGAATTTTTATCCGTACAAATTTCGTACATGTAAAACAAACAAAAAACGGGGTTTCGTTAAATGAGCATTAAATATTAATTATTATTTAAACAAATTTACCTTGATCAACTGGTAGCCGGGAATGTGATAATAGGCTTTCTCAAGCCCTAGATCCAGGTTCGAATGTTGTACAAACACATTATGTCAAAATTCGTCTCTCCGATCTAAATGACAGCCATGGTAGGACATACGGAAGCTAGATCCAGGTTCGAATGTTGTACAGGGACACATTTTGTCAAAATCCGTCTCTCTGAACTAACTGACAGCCATGGTAGGACATACGGAGGCGGCATCCTTTGCGGTTGCGTTTTCAACATTCCATGGCGGCTTCTTTCAAAAAAAATTGAAAAAGACGCACGTACAGCTTTCAAGCTTACTTCGCGAAAATAGTGTGACGTTTCAACGTCTCTTATCGAAAATGTCCGTACATTTTTGATGGAATGACTTACAGGTTCCGTGATATTTCTGTTCAGTTCACTGGACAGAAAATATTAATAACTGCGATATATGTTTTCCTCGAATTTCGTACATTCCCGTAAAAAAACGTACATTTTACGGAAACTATTGTACTTTCCCCCTAAACTGGCCGTTCAGTTTACCGGACAGAAAGTACAGCGCGTTTTTTGCTATTTTTTTAAAGGTCACGAATTATACGTTTCAATCTTAAAATTTGAAAAAATCGCACGATTTGAACAACACTGGTTGTAAACAAAATCACATTGTATGCATGTAGTGAGGGCATACTATTTCGCACATTTAAACTTTGATTGTACGTCGCTACTGTAGTTACGGTAAACTATACAAAAAGTCTTTTCCTATTCAAAGCTACTGCAATCCGCGGGGCACGTTTCTTTTCAGCAGCAGCTTTTGCTGGGAAGTTGGAAACTCGACAGCTTCAACGTTCCATGTAAAACTACGGCCGTTTTTGAACTTTTTTCACTTTTTTGTGTTTTTAGGGTTTCGTTGCCGTAAGTGCCGATCAGCTTCGGTTAGACTTTTGACAGGCTCCGTTTGGAGGAGACGAGAAGCGCATTACCGCACCATACCGTACGGAAAATACACGTAGACATAGCGGACCGTAGCGTGACGTGACGTGGCGCCTTGGAGCCGGGCATGGCGCAAACGGTGACGGAATGGCATCTCCGGCCGCAAAATCCGAAGAATCCGGTCGTCTTCTTTGACATTACTATCGGGGGAGTGGCTGCGGGACGCATCAAGATGGAGCTTTTTGCCGATATTGTTCCGAGAACAGCGGAGAATTTCAGGTGATAAGGATACGAATTTGATTTTACGGCTCGGTTTTGTTCGAGCAGATCAATCGTTTTTGTCTCGTTTCTTATTTTTTATGCCCTTTCTTTAGTTTTACATTGTTGAGGAATGTCAAAAGGCATGAATTTAGGTGAGGTTTTATAGTGGTTTAGGCTTTTCTAGTATTTCCAGTCTCCTTCCTATCTGTTCCTATTTCCACTCTCTCGCTGCTTTTTACATTGGTATAATGTGACTCATACTTTGTTTGTGTTTTGTCGTATGTGGCGAATGCAGACAATTTTGCACGGGGGAGTTCAGGTAAGGCTGCCCTAAGTCAGGGTTTTTCAAAGGGAGAGAAAGGGGAAGGCGTGGAAATGTGATAGTTTCTGAATTATTCATCATTTTTTTCATTGAACTTTTCAATGATTTTTTGTTGTCATTGTTAGTAACTCTCTTTTTAATCTTAATGCCTCCATGGCATGTATTCATCTTTTTTGAGAGGGGAGGGAAGGGAAGGGAAAGGAAGTGGAGGGAGGGGGGATGGCTTTAGCTTTTTGTTTGTTTTGGAAACTTAAATGTTTTTTTATTTTTTTTAGCCCTTGCAAGAAATTCGTGGAAATCCTTTAAATCCTTTGTACTTTCTTGTACGATTAGTCAATTATAGTGCAAGCAGTGATAGAGACAATGGAGTAAATTCCAAAAAGACTTCTCCCTGCGTCCTGTTTTTTTTCTAACAGTTTCTATTTGAGTTAATCTTTGTTTCACCTTTCCATTAAATAGCATAAACGCATATCTGGAGGGCATAAGGATTTTGGAAATTGTTAATTACACAAAAAAAAATGGAATTGTTGATTCCCTGCCCCTCCCTTCCTTTTTATTAAGCATCCCACTTTTCATAAATCCGAGCAAATATTTATCCACCTCATCTCTTTTCCATCCACACAAAATCCAATTTCCCTCTTGCAGTTCAAATAGCCAGCCCCATCTCCAATCTGCAACACACACCTAGATGCTATCTCTTTTACAAGCACACCTTCATAAATGGCATCACTCCCATTAGTGATGTCAAAGCCATTACCCCCCAAACTTATCATTAAATCAAGAGTCCCCACTAAGTCCCTCATAAAATCTACATCTTCCCTACTCATATATTTATCCATGATACTCACCCCATTTTCTGAAATTTTCTCATTCTCTCCCATGGAATTCTTTCCACTATCACTTTTTGACTTTATTCCCAATATATATTTCTCCTCCCCTAAACCTTTCATTAAATATTTCTCTTCTCCCCTATCCTTTAAAACCCCCTCTAGTTTTACTTCTCCCCTTTCCTCGGAATCCGTTGAAGCCTCCTTATCCGACCTGTTTTCTGTTTCCAACATATCTATAAAATTATCCTCATTATTTTTAACTCCCTCAAGTACCTCCCTTCCCTTTACTTCCCTTATACCTCCAAAAGCACATTGTTGCTTTGGTGGAATTTATGTGTATTTTTCTCTATTCTCCATTCTACCAATGTGAAGAAGCTCCAATATATTTTCATCCTCTTTCTCCTCTTCCACTTCTTCCTCATTCACATACCAACTTCTAAGTTCTTCCAAACAAGGACACTCCTCCATATAGTGACCCGGTTTCCTACAAGCGAAGCAAACCCATTTTTTCAAAGCTCCCCTTTCTTTTCGTCTCCCTCTCTTTCCACCGAAGTTCTTATAAAGTTTACCTTTGTCTTTCTTCCACTCATCACGCTTTTGCTCGTTACCGCCGTTCCTCTCATCATGCTTCCGCCAGTCACCACCAGTTGTAAATGCATTCACCGTGTCACTTCCCCTACGAAGCTCCAAAGTGCTTTCCCTCACACGAATCATCTCCATGGTAATGCACCAAGTCCACGAGGAGTCATCCATTCCTTGCATACGGTAAATGATGTCTTCGTACTCATCTGGAAGCTTCATGATTACTGTATTAATCTTTCTCTCGTCAGATTCTACATATCCCGCACTAGCAAGCTCAACACATAACGCAACCTTATCATTGCAAACCTTTATCATGCTATCGCCTTTAAAAACATAGGCCTCTATTTCCTGTTTTACTAACTGTCGCCTATGTATAGTCTCACTTTTATAAATCTGAATTAGTGTTTCTCAAATTTCCGAAGACTTTGTTAGATTTAAAATAGTGATAGCTATGGACTTAGACACATATCTAAGTATAAGATGTTTTGCTATAGTGTTTTTATATTCCCAAATTTTCTTGTCATTTTCTTCAGTTTTTGGTTCAGTTATAATCCCCACAAGTGGAACCGTAGCCGAGAGCCTAGCCCCCCTCACCATCGGTGTCCCTTTATCCTTCTCCCCTTTTCCCTCTTCTATAACAATATTCCCTTCACCTTCCGTTGCATCCTTACTCCGGTTGGTTTTATGGAAAGCCCCAGATAATTCTTCATAGTGAATTCCTCGAAAGCTCGGTGGCGAACACCTCACTTGTCCCGAAACGATTCCCGATAAGTGCTTTTCGAAAAGCAATCCCTCCATCGTGAACTCCCAATAAGTGAAGTCAGTTCCATCAAACATAGGCACCCTAGATGGTGGGCCCATAACCTGTAATTCTATGGGCTCCATTGCCACACACAATTCGCAGGTCCAAAGAAGCTAATCTAGATAGTGTCGACTCTAGGATTATATAAACCCAAATGATTGACCCCTTGACAATCACAACCCCATAACAGCTTCACCCATATGAAATAAGACTTTCTGTGTGCTCAGTTCCACCACAAAATGCAAAGTTAGAGTATGAGTTTTGGATAACATTCCCCACTTTGACTTTCCCTTAGAAATGGAACGACCCTGGCATACAAACACTCTAACCGACTACACCTTTGTGTAGCCTGGACTCCTTTTAGCGCGCAGCAAAAAAAATCACTGAAAATGGTCAATTGAGTTTATTGTTATGGTTGGCCAAAGTTTACCTTTTATACAAGATGCTCTTTGGGATAGAGGCGGCTACATACTCAAAAATATTCTAAGTCCTAAACCCCTCTCTAAACCCCCTAGTACTTAGGTACGGACCAATCACATAAGTGTACCGTACAAAAAAGTACATGTGTCGGAGTACTTTCTGTACGGACATTATACAACATCGCCATTATACTGACATTTGTCACATCCGAATTTGTCAGCATGCATTCCGGCGATCTCGCAACATTCCGGGTTTTTGCCACGTGTCATCCGGAGTGGCGAAGCCAGAAAACCCCAAGGCGGCCATTCCGGAATCCCGGCTCGAACCACAACTGTTGATTTATATCGGCATGTAATACAGACCGTCGAAACAAATGTCTGTACTATTTGTTTTGTCCGGTACTTAGGTACAACTAATTCTATGTTCTATTTGACGTTAACCTATTTAAATGGAAATCTCTACATGTAATTTTTTAAACATACATCAAACCTTATACACCTTAGCATTAGTTATAGACTTAACGGAAAAAGCTAACGGCTACGGGTGACTTGACAGCGGTAGGTACCAGGATCAATTCCTGGGTCCGTTAAGTACCTTTTTGGTAAGTCTACCTAAATTACCCCTTGTCTTCTCTAGAGAGCCTAGGCAGCCATGGCTCTTTCTCCCTATCCAACCTTCATTGACTACAACAAGTGTGGGGGCTTGGAGAAGGGAGTTAGAGGCAGACTTCCCTTGCCTTTTTCTATCCTACTATAGACTTAGAAAATACACAAATATCAACAATGTGAAGAAGCTGAAAGCTTGAAAGGCACACTACAGTAGAGTACAATACTGTACTGAACCTTGCATTTTTTTGAAGCTTTTTCGCACGCGCCAATGCGGTAATTGGCGGGCACACCTCGTATTCTCCGCGCATATGTTTGGGGTTATTTTATTTCTTTTTTTTTTGTTTTATTATAAAAAAAGACAAAACAAACTCTATGACCCTATTGCCATACCCGATTACGGCGTGTGAGACTATCTCTTCTCGGTGTGGACACAGGGACACACGTTTTTCTTAACTACTAGCCCTCGTAAAGAACCTCGGATGTACAGTAGAGTCCATATTTTTCCACCTTTGCTTTCTTGATTTCTTCCCCTGTCCTTTATTTTGTGATGTCTTACTTTCTTCCCGGGGATTGTGCGATTTGACAGCATCGAAAAGATTAGGACACGGTCGAGATTTTTTAGGCCTTAAACGAGCTCCACTTTTTTTGGCGCATATTTTTTCGTCGCTTCTCATCGAGACGTGAGGCTTAATCTCTTGTTTGGGAGGATGTGTGCACACGTGTCCGTTAACTTTAGCAGTAACGGGGCCTCTGCTCTCATCATAGTTCAAGAGTAGGTGAGTAGGCCCATACAATATGAATGGTATGAAAACACATACAATATGACCTTAAGACTCATATTGTATTCGGACCTATTCGGACAAATTAAAACATTCAGACCAAAAACTTGACCAATTAAAACATTCGGACCAAAAAAGTTTATTTACACCGCCAGATTCGGATGATCGGACGGTCGTTGATCAAAGTAGTGATCTAAAAAGAGCATATGAAAAGCCCATAACACAACTTACGATAAAGGCGCCGACCAAAAGCTTACCATAAAAATGCCTACTTTTGAACTCTGTTGTAAACCCTAGACCGAATCGTCTATTGCCCATGTACGGATCGGCGGTTCTTTGAAGAAGATTTTATTGCCAAAAACGCGATGATAAAGTACAAAATATGTACTACAGTGACCATGAACGCGACCGTCACGTGACCGCATGTTCTACCGTGAATGAAGATGTTGTAGTTTATAAATCTTTATTTCAGTTTATAGGGGTAAAAATAACTTAGGATATTTCTCCTAATAATACTTACCTTAATTAGTGTTACAGTTGCAAAAGGTACAGTAGAGTGTATTGTACTTTTGCAGGGACACGTGTCGGCGAAAGAACGTATGCAGGTTTTTGGAGTAGCGCCGACAGTCAAGCATACGTGTCAAAAATTTGACGATGCGATTCACATGATCGGACGAACGAGATCTGTCCCGAGTATTCCGGAAACATATGGTACAGTTCGACGGTACCATCGTCAATCGAATCTGTTCCAACGGACGCGATTCACCTGGGACCACAAACGTGATTCACGAGGGACCACAAGCGTGATTCGCGTGGGACCACAAGTGACGAAGCACTCAGGTGCTTCGTACTGCACAACCACATTCGGCTGGACTTTAGCGGTCACCGCTGACTAAGCATTTGGAACGTTTTGTGTACGGTTAGAACGTTTTGTGTACGGTTCAATTTTCTGTAAATATTTGAATAACATTAGTTTGTCGTTTAGTGTGACATAAAATAGTGTTCTATTAATCAGGTTTTTAGAAAATAGCAATTAGGGTTTTTTTAGGTACAGTGACGTACGGGTAGGATGCTTTGTCGTTAGTCAGGATAATAACCGTAGTAACGGTTACCCGAATTAGTGTAGATCAGTAGATACACACTGTGAGTATATAAATTAGGACTTAGCCAATTTTGTAGTATCCAGTTTTGGGAATATGATTTTCTAAGGGCAGTTTTTGGGAAACTTCCAGACATCATATCTTATGGTTTACTCGGTCATTTGTGCTGCAATTTTGGGAATTCTTAGTTTACTGTATTGTGTATCACTGTATCAAATTTGAAGCATATTGGGGTTCTGAGTCATATTTTGTGTCAGTTCAAAGTTGGCTGTTGAGTAGGTACTTTGATAGTTTCTGTTGTTTTTCATGTCTACTTCTACTACTACTGCTGGTTCTCCGCCTGCAACAGTAGTTGTAGAACAACAGAAGAGTCATTCCATAGCATAGTACAAAAGTAGGCGTTTTATGGTAGGCCATTGGTAGGTGCAAGTTGTGTTATTGGCTTTTCATGTGATCTTCTTAGATCGCTATTTTGATCAAAGATCGTACGATGACGTTTAATTCTCTATCGAACGATGTGTAACTCAACCCTGTTACCTTTTTTTTTCATTTTGTGACCAATACAATATGGGTCTTAAGGTCTAGGTTTAAAATGTTAGTATAAAAGAAAAAGAAAAAGGACAGACAGCCTGCCTACACCTCCTCTCTCTAGCCCCCATACTTGTTGTAGTCACTGAAGGATAGAGAGAGTGGTTTATCCATGGCTGCCTTAGTTCAACAGACAGATATTTTTAAGGCTACTAAAAATTTACCTGACGGACCCGGGATTTGATCTCGGTACCTACGGTTCGTCAAGCTGACCAATAGTGGTTAGCTTTATCCTACTAGAGTAGGACCAATGCTAAATGCTATAGTATGTGATAGATATATATATATATTTCAGAAGGAGCAAATCCATTTAACTAAAACTGTGTACGGCGTGCATGGATACAATTTTATGAATGTACCAATTCAAAACGGATACCACGCATTTTGTTTCGACAACGAAACAAATATTGCGCAAGTATTTATTACGGCCAAGATTGCGTCTCACTGCAAATCCAACGGCGCACATCATCGCCGAAATCCCGGAGTAGTCACTTTGGCATTTAGTGACGTGGCATGACCTGGAGCCACGTGGAGAGATGACATTCGGTCATAGGAATTTCGAGGAATCTACGGACGAGTGAAAAGGAGACACGCGTCCGCTTAATAGTCCCGTCGTACATAGGCCCTACAAAAGGTACACCGGCAGTAGTACTTTTTGGTACGGTACAATAATCTGATTGGTCCGTACTTCAGTAGATAGAAGTTATTAGAGGGAATCAGGACTTAGAAAATTTTGGGTAGGCGACCTCTCCCTTTGAGAGTTTGTACAAATTGGCATTTTTACTGCCTCATAACTTATCGCCTGGTTGGGCGTTTTCAGAGATTCTTTTTCCTACGCACTCAGAGGAGTCCAGGCTACACAGGGGTGCATTCAGATTGTCAGTTTGATTGCCTGGCCAGCAGTGGCTGTGGGTTAAAGTGGGCTTGTTAACAACTATGTGGAGGCTTCTTGTATTCTGTAGTCAAATGGAGGACACAGAATTGCATTTATCACGATAATACTAGTGTCGATAACTATCCGCGATAATTGTACGGTTTATGCGTCGTATTGAACTGTCGTTATTATGCTACACAGAGTACGTAACACTTTGTTGCACATGGCCTGCCACGCTATATACAGTGAAAAATAAAATCCAGTATATTTTAAAGTCTTATTATATAGCGTACTATATTTTTTCCACTTATTGCCGATAAAGAATTTGTTAGTCTCCGAGCGATATATTGGGACCCTTGAGCGTTCGATAACCAATAGCATCCGGTATCGGTGTTACCGCGATAAAATTCTTGCCGATACACAACATAGAGTACGTAGTACTAAAAAGAAATTGGTCAATCACACGAGCGGACAAGCCTTTTAAAATTTAAACGATAAAAAAATGATGTTAAAGCATAGTTGTTCAAATTGTGCGATTTTTTCTTTTTTTCTAATTGAAACGTATAATTCGTGACTATTGAAAAAATCGCAAAAAAATGAGATGTACTTTCTGTGCTGTAAACGGAACGGCTAATTTACAGAAATTGTACGATATTTTACAATAACTGTACGATTCTGTACGGTAAATGTACGAACTTTGACCAAAAGATACGTTGCACTTCGTAGTACTTTTTTTCCGGTAAACTGAACACATATTTTACGGCAAATGTACGCAATTGTACCAAAAATGTACGGACAATTACAAAAAGATACGGAAAGTGTACGAAAAATGTACAAACTCCGCTATATGTAAATTTCTTTTTGTATTACATGTACAGAATGGTATGGATTAAAATTCATTAACGATTTTAACGATTTGTTAAAAACGTTCAATGCGTTGTTACGCATAATTCGTCGCGATTGGATCGTTCGCACTAAACGCTTTGAACAACTTTGTTAAAGGGTTTACTTAAGTGCGGCTTAAAGGATACAGCGTACGACCACATATGTGTCAAAATTTTTGTTTTACATGTACGGAATAGTACGGATGAAAATTCATTAACGATTTTTAACGATTTGTTAAAAAGGTTCAATGCGTTCCCTACGTATAATTCGTCGCGATTGAATCATTTGCACTAATCGCTATGAACAACTATGCGCAAAACATACAATATGACCTTATGACTCATATTGTATTGGTCGCAAAATGAAAAAAAATAAAACATGGTTGAGTTGTACATCGATCGATAGAGAATTAAACGTCATGATAAATTTTGAAAAACATTCGGACAATTTTTTTTTTATGTGAGTTTTGAGTTTTTTTTTTATTTAAAACCGTCAGATTTAGACGATCGCACGATCGCTGATCAAAGTAGCTATCAAGAACATCACATGAAAAGCCCATAACAAAACTTACGATAGGACTATCGTCAGATTTAGACGATCGAAATGTCGCTGATCAAAGTAGCGATCTAAGAAGATCACATGAAAAGCCCATAACACAACTTAGGATAAAGGCGCCTACGAAAGGCCTACCATAAAAACGCCTACCTTTGAACAATGGTTCCATCAGTCGTTTTTGTAATCGTACGGCTAACTCTACGCGCCGGGTTAATTGAGTCGATGTTCCATCACGAAGAATCTGTGAGCCACGAACATTGAGTGGCACCACTTGGGTTTTGAACGGATAATTCAAAATATTTTAAAAATCTTCACACCGACAAATTTCACTTCATTGCGTACCATGTACCTGCGTTAACAAGTCATAATACGACAAAACTTTTTACGCCATCCCGTTTTTTAAGGTTCTTGTTTTCGAACATGACGAAAATCCTTTGTCGGAAATAGTGTGATGAAAGAGCGTTGCCACAAATAGCGCAACGAAGGACAGCTTCGAGATTACTTTTTTTGTTTTCAGTTGCATTTTCAAAAGGTACATACTTTAAGCAAATTTTGTGATTTTTCGTTGGTTATCCATCGGGACACGTAGGCTAATGGTCCAACGTGTCGTGATTTTTTTTTTTTTATATCTGCAAACCCACCTCCTAGAGGTAGGTTGATAATTACAGAGAAAAATGAAGCGAACGTCTCGCGGATGAACATCCGATGGTGAGTATTACCTCCCAAACCTTCAAAGAGTGTTGACAAGATTCTATGTAATGTTGTTTTCTATATAAAAACAAAATAAGCGGTACAGTTTTAGTACGAATAGTCGCGGATTTGTGTAAACTACCTCAATTTTCGACTGATGGAACTTGTCCCTTATAAAATAAGGGGCAAGTTCCATCACTCGAAAAGTGAGGTAGTTTACACAAATATAAGGGTCAAGTTCCATCAGTCGAAAAGTGAGGTAGTTAACACAAATCCACGACTATCCGTACTAAACCGTTCCGCTAATTTTGTTTTTATACGCGAAACAACATTGCTTTTGAAATATTTGTATTTTCTAGGTCTATTTTGTGTAGATAATAATGTTTTTCTTAGGATAGTTTTCTAGGGTGAAATAGAAAAGAAACAGAGGCAGTGTGTCTCTAACTCCTCTCTCTAACCCCCACACTTCTTGTAGTCACTGAAGGCTAGAGAGGGAGCTACAGTTATGGCTGCCTAAGCTGCCTAGAGAGACAAGTAGTAGAATCTAGGTAGATTTACCAAAAGGTATTTAACTGTCCCAGGATTTGATCCTGGTACCTACCGACCGTCAAAACACCCTTAAACATAAGCCTTATCCTATAGACTAAGATCAATGCTAAGATATATTGGAATTGATAAGTCTTTAAATATGTGATGTCATAAATTCATTTAATGGCGAGAACAGACATGTAACATAGACACAGTTTAATTCTACGTACGGCGTACAGTACTTCACTAAATGAATACCGCGCATTTGTTTCAGCAGCGAAACAAATACCGCGCATTGATTTTCGACGGCTGGATTTAAAAGCCGATCTTGATCGAACGGTCGTGATAGATGCCGAGATCGTGGAATGGGCGTTTTGGCGGTTTTCGGTCATCGTCACGTCAAATGACACGTGGCACAATCACATTGGATCGCGGCAATTCCGGAGATTATGGGAACAAATCCGGATATGACATGTGTCGACTTTTTGGCCATGTCGTACGATGGCCGTACATAAAGTACACCGCCACCTGTACTTTTCTGTGCAACACAGTATTTTGATTGGTGCCATATGTCAGTAGATAGAGTTTTTAGAGAGAGATAGGACTTAGAAAATTTAGTAGGTAGCCACCTCTATCCGAGAGAGCTTCGTACAAAATGTCATCTTTGACCACTCATAACTTACTGCTGAATGGAGCAAATTCAGAGATTCTTTTTGGTGCGCACTCAAGGGATTCCGAGCTACAGAGGGGTGTTGTTGGTCAAAGCATTTGCTTGCCGGGGTTGCTGCATTTCTAAGGGAAAGTCAAAGTGGGTGAATGTGTCCAAAACTCATATTCTAGCTTTGCATTCTGTGTTGGAACTGAGCACACAGAATGTCTTGTTTCACATGGGTGAATTTGTATTGGGTTTCTAATTGTCAAGGGGTCAATCATTTGGGTTTGTATCAACTTGAATTCGGCACTAACTAGATAAGCTTCTTTGGATCTGCGAATTCCGTGGGGGAATGGACCCCATAAAGTTTTAATTGCTAATACTCTTCGAAGGTCTGGGAGGCAACACTGAACATCGGATATTCATCCGCGAGGCGTTTGCTTCATTTTTCTCTATAGCTGCCAACGTACCTCAAAGAGGTGGGTCGGCTGCTACAGAAAAAAATTAATTGCGACACGCTGGACGCTTAAGCTACGTGTCACGATGGACAACCAACGAAAACTAACAAAATTTATGCATGACACGCACTTTCTAAAAACAACCGAAAATAAGAATGAAATTACATAGCTCTCCTTCGTCACTCTATGTTCGGTACCTTTTGTTCGTCATAATATTTTTGTCAAAAGACTTTCGTTATGTTCGAAAACATGAACCCTTAAAAGTGAGCTAGCCTAGAAAATTTGCGTCTGCAAAAAGTATAAAAGTTATGTCGTATGATGACTTCGTAGACAGGTACATGGTACGCAAGTCAAGATTTAAAGTAAAATTTGTCGCTGCTAAAAATCTTAAGGATATTGAATATCGGATCGTAGCTTACGTGGTGCCACTCAATTTAGAACACGTGGTTTACAAACTCTTCGTGATCGAACATCTACTCAAGGTAGAATTCCATTAAGCGGTCCCAGTAAATGTACGGACAAGTCTACTGACAATGTTAACTGGAAGTCAGCTCCACTGTGTCGTGCAAGTATGGCGCCACATAGGTTAGATTCCAGATTCAGAAAATCTTAAAAAAATCTACAAATGGAAAGTCAGAACGAAATATCTGTACAACTAGAGGTAGTTAATGATTCGTACGGAAAGTTTGCGGCCAGATTCTGATTTTGAAAATGGAAATCAAAATTTCGAAACGGAATGGCAAAGAGACGCCGCAAACTTTGAAGGTCGCTGCAAACTTTGAATGTCGGTGGATGTCAGACGCAACGTGAGAGGATATTTTCGGCTCACCTGCATCCAGCGTGGCAAACGACATAAGGCCTATAGGAGGTGTAGGCCTATGATCGCTTGTTCGAAGTGGATAGTTTTTTACTTTTTCACGTCTTCTAATGGTACACGACCAATATCTTGCAACTCTCCTCGCGAGGAGAGTATCTTCGCATTGGACGATGTGCGCGATTGCTTCAGGGATCTCAAACAGTGAAATATTCAATGGTCAGGAAATACGCCTACATCATTGGAGCCTCCCGACAGCTATCCAGTAATGATGTTTCGTCTGACAAAAAAATAAGGTACGTATTTGTACGGCACTGTACGAAAACGCACGTCGTCGAGTAACGAACCCCACTTTTTGTCTAATGGAATTCTACCCCCAATTAACCGGCCTGTAGAGTTGGCCGTACGATTACAAAAACGACTGATGGAACTTGACCCTAACATGTATGGTTGGACCAATGATGGAACTTGACCCTAATATGTACGGCTGGACCAATCTTTGTCAAAGGTGGATTTGGTGTAAAATCCAGTTTTGCAGCTACAAGTGACACGTGATTTTTTTTTGTTTTTTTTTTTTTTTTCGAGTGATTGTGTATGTGTTTTTGTGTGCACGTTTGTGCGTATGATTTTTGGAACTAACTATTCGGCATGCATTTGCCGATAATCAATATGTACCTGCTTTTGGGTTGTCGATAGTCGACATATTGGCACGATATATCGAATGTGGTGTTATCGCCGATAAAACACCAATAATACGGTTTTTCATCGCGATAACACCGATATCGATAACTGTTGGCGATAGCTGTACGGCTCTTACCGTACATCTGTACGGTTTACACCTTCGCACTGAGCCGTTGTTATTCCGTTATACAGACTACGGAACAGGTTGTTACACGTGGCATGCCCCGCTACATACAGTGAAAAATATAATACAGTATATTATAAATTACTACTATATAACGTACTATATTTTTTCCATTTATCGCCGATAAGGAATTTGTTGGTCTCGGAGCGATATATCGCAATCCCTAACCGTTAGATAACCGATAACTATCGGTATCGGTGATATCGCGATGAATTTCTTGCCGATACACAACACTATTGATTGGTTCGTCGTTTGATTTTTGCGGTGTTCTGCGTTCCTAACAGTTTTTTCTCGGGCGACATCTTCACCGTCGTTTTGTCTTGTATTCCAGTCCTGTAATCAGACAGACTTTTTTTACTGCATCGACTAATTGATAATGAGAAATTAAAATTAATAATACTAATTTAGTGAAAGGAGACGTGGCAGATTGCAGTTCACGTCCTTAAATAGTGTCGTTAACACTAGTTTGTAATTTTCGGCCAAAAAAAGTCGCGACTCAATTATTATTATAAACTCTAATAACGATGGGCGGTGTAGCAATATGAAAAGAAGAAGATTTGATTATCAGAACTGCGATGGTTAAACCATCCAATTATAAAACTTGATTGAAATGGAAAATTGTTCACTACCATTGAAGGTGTAGTAGTTTGTACTTTTTTGAGAGAATATCACAAATACAAATACACACATTAGAGCTCTCCAATCTCAATTATCACCGACTTCTTTTTTTTCCTTCCAACGAAAAAACTAAAAGAGAAAACAAAACAAAATACAACAAAAGAAACAACAAATTAGTAATAACTTTCTGAAAGTGACAAGCAAAGCAAAGTGAAAATATAATTAAAACTTTTACCACAACCAATTATAAAAATATTCTGGCAAAAAACCACCAGTTTCTTATTATGTAACACTTAATCAAACTAATTCCTGGAATTAGTTTTTTGATATATGCTATGATTATTTTGGACGCCTTAAAGGGAAAATGGAGAAGATACTTTCTATATCCTTTAACTAGAGGCGACTATCCTTAATTCATTACAAAAAACTCAACCAATACCTTATAAATAAAATAACAATAACTCATAAAAGCCTAATCATAATCGAACCGGACAAAACGTAAACTACCCGTTAAAACTACCAAAATCCGCGAAACATCGAACTCTGTGAAATACCAAAAATCCGTAATCCGTAATCCGTAAAACAACAAAATCCGTAAAACACCACAATCAGTAAAATACCAAAACCCTAAACTACCAAAATACCAAAACCCTAAAATACCGTAATCCGTAAAAGACCGAAATCGCCGTCTACAACGGCGCTGGAGAACATGTGACAGCCTCCCTCGAGCCAACTAATTGAAGATCGAAGAAAATATTTTCCGTACTATCTTCGGCTCGATGGAGTTCCACGGCGATCAGATTTGTACCTTTCTTTAACCATCCTCCGGAAACAAGTTGGGAGTGACGCTCCCAGTCTCCCGATTGAGAAGCAAAAGAGGAATAATTTAGAGGCCCCGGGTCCATATTGTAGCGATAGGCTTCGAGGCCGTTGATGTAAACCACCTGGAAAACAATGAAAGGGTTTTATTAGGGTTTTTTAAAGGTTTTTTAAGGTTTTTTAGGGTTTTATAGGGGTTTTTAGAAAGGAGAAAGTAGTAGTTCTTTGTAAGGATTCGAAAGTTTATAAATTTTGGACGGTGGAGTTTTGATCGGATCCATTGGGTTCAGAACGATCATCGTTGCATAGATGGATGAGCGAGCGTTGGATGGTGCGGAGCCATCTCTGAATTGTTTTCCGGAAAAAGTAAGTTCTCTGAGGGTCATTCTTTTTAGGTCCTGAACTCAAATTAGTGTTGACAAGCCATTGGAGATCGCTCCCAAATCCAATAGGAGCCCTTCCTGTAAACCAAACAGAAAAAAACCTTGTTTTTTTGTTTTGCTTTCGACTTTTTGTTTTCTTTGCTCTTAATATGTATTTCGATGTTGTTTTTAATATTTCGTTTTTATTCACTAACAGTAAATCTTTCGATGTTTCTTTTGATACTCTGTTTTTTTCTTCTCTACTTGTCTTATCTGATCAAGATTAGTGATTAAAGAACCTTCAATAGGGCAGGACACAGAATATAGATTTACTTGTTTACAATCCCAACCCATTTGTTTAAATCAATGTTAACCACACTAATTTATTCTCGGTGATAAACAATAGTAACAATTAAAGTAACAGTCAGAAGGCTTTGCAGACAGGATAACGTCATCCACACTATTTGAAGTGCCCAGCATATATTTATGCTTCCCTTTTTTGGCATTGTTAACTCTCTGATACACTTATTCTTATGCTTATAATCCAATTTCTATCTAAAAGGAGAAAAAGTTAATTTTTTTTTTCCTCACCAGATTTCCATTTTGTCGCGACAAAAGATGGCGACGTCCAATTAGATGACGGCAAAGTTAAGCTTCCGTCGGAAAAGCTCCAAGTAGATTGTTCCTGTTCTCCCCCAAACAAAAATACAAATGTTCATAACAATCAAAAACAAATAAATTGAACATTTTGTGAAACCGTTGAGGCCCAAGATGCAAATTGTACAATCATTCGCTTTTAGAATCCAACATTACTTAATTTACATAACTACAAAATCTCAGTCGAATTATAGCTCAACATCAATTTGAAGCAAATCATCAATATAAAGCAATTATTAAAATTAAAGCAGATCAACAATTCAAAACAAGTTAGCAACTTGGTAAACAAAGCTTAGAAAAAAGAAAATAGCATTGGTCACATGGATTTATTGCATACAATTTGTTGTTGGCAACAAAATTTCCACGCACACAAATTACGAAAACTACGAAATGGCTACTAAAAACCAAATCAAAAGTTTTACATTAAACTCCCACATTAAGCTCTATCCTGTCTAATGTCCCGTAACATTAACAGAGGTTTATCAGATAAAATTTATCCCGTTTGATGTTTTCATTCCTTTCTTAACCAACATTAAAAATGGTACCCAATTTGAATTCTTCAACACGTAGTATAAAACTAGAATTCAAACCGGGAAAAAAAATTAGAAACCAAGACGTTCAACAACTGACCAAAGACGGTTCCCGTGAAACTTTTCAGTTCAAAAATTAGTGTCAATTTATCGAGGAGAAAAGAATACTTACTGGAAGAGCTTCTTGTTTTACTTGTCGCACACATGTCGCGGGATTTCCCGGTAAAGTATTGCACGGAACTAAGACATTCTTCCATAGATCCATGTCAAATGCTGCGTGATCTTCCCCAGTCCACGCCATATGGAGTTCCGCAGTAATGTAATTTACACCCACCTGACAACGTTTGTCAAATGGCAAACAGCTGTGATTAGTTTTGACCATTCCTGTCTTTGTTAGTAATTTTATTTATTTTTCCAACGAATTTGTAAAGACTTGCTTAAGTTAACTAAGACCACCTTAAGCTTGAAGTGGTATTCCACCACCACCTTTGGAAATCTCTCTCTCACCTTCAAGAGGCTGGTTGTGTTGTGAAAGCAAGATTCACACTTGTTATAATTCCACTGTAAATTGCAGCAGTTGGTTCCGGGCTCCCACTCTTGGTCTCCCATGCTTTCCAGGGCAGTTGTGGTATATGTGATCTTTTTCCAAGGCATATTAGATCTCCAGATTTCACCTCCATTTAGGTAGACAACAAGACCCTCTACTCTCCGGGCATTGAAATCTGAAACCAGACTCATTATCATTATCAAACATGCGTTTATTAGACATATATACATGCATAGACATGTATCTATTTCAGGGATGTAAAGTTTTCAAACACATTAATTACGGAAGTAATTATATAGTACGAACAAGTGTTTTCCTTTTGAGGAAGTTTGGTTAGAAGATCTTCTTTTAGATGCAAAGTCTCTTTAACTGTAAAGATTTCGTTTTCAAAGTTCTCTTAACGTAAACAATGTTTAACTTTTCATGCCATTTGAGTTTCATTCAAGTCTCCTTGATTAGCAAAGCAATTTTTCTCTGTTCGTCTTAAATTTTCTTAACATATATCTTGGCTTCCACTCCTCTCTATTTTTCAGATTCCCAAAGTGAAAATTCAACCTTCCAAACAACAACTACAAGTGATTAAAGCATACTAATTTTTCAAATTTTGATTCAGTTTGACTTTTGGTCAAAAGAAGTCTGAAAGGTTAAAATCTACGCACCGATACTGAAAATGCTGTATATATCTGCTTTAGTTAACGTAAATGGCTTGGCAAAATATGCTGTCACAGAAACATCGTCACTCCCAAAGTTGTTTAAAACTGTTCCAAACTTGTCCCATTTCTGTTGACTGGGAATATAATTAAATCCCAGAGGTCCTTGTCCTTTTTTCCATGTATCGGTTTTGGTCCTGGAGATGCCAGAATTGCTAACAACGTCAACTTTAAAGGAAATGTCAACTTTATATTGTGATATTTTTGATTAAAAGGTTCAACATTAAATTTAGTTTACTTAGTCAGATATGTCATATTTTTTGATTGAGAATTTTGAGTGAGGCAAGTGTGAAATCTGAGAAAGTAAATGACTAAATGTGATGTTTCGGGCAAAAAATAACACTCGGGAGTCGGAAATGTCTACTTTAGTGTGATGTATCAACTTATTGACAAATAATGACAAGATTTTAAGAAAAAGGGTAGATTTTAAGTCATCGGAGTACTTGACAGTGGACCATGTTCACAATCTCAACCGAATTTTCGACAAATTTTTAAAAATGTCAATTAGCTTCAGTCACCAGAGACACTTTAACAGACAAGACAGAAGCATGGAACTTGAATAATGAGAGAGGGAGAGGGAGGGGGAGGCAGAGAGGGAGGGGGATAGGGGGAGGGAGGAAAAGAGAGAGGGGCTGAGCGAGGGAGGGAGGGAGAGAGGGAGGAAGGAAGGTAGGGGAAGGAGGGAGAAATAAAGGGGGGAAAGGGAGAGGGAGGAAGGGAGGGAGGGCGAGAGTGAGGGAGGGCAAGAGGGATACTCAGAACTCACCCATTTCGCCAGTTAGGATTGATAGAATCCAGATTTCCACCTTTATCATAATAAGACCATCCTGTCACGTTCTTTGGCCATAACTGAACTGGAACTGTGGCGTTTCTCATGAGAAGACATGTTCCATTTAAACAAACTCGTCCCCCGACACAATTTAGTGTTCGTCGTCCGTTATCGATAAGCCCATCGCAGTTATCATCGACCCCATTGCATCTGCAAAGAAAATCCCTTTACGGAGAATGTGAATCTTGAAGTAATATATCGCTCTTGTCAGAAGTAACCTTTTACCTCGAAATTTTCTTAATAATTCTGCCGTCTGACAGTTAATCTAATTACCAAAATGGAAATATTAACAGAAAGTTTTGAAGTTTTCAAAGCATGAAAACATTCCACAGTGAAGCTGTCACTTAAGTTCTCACGATTTCACATTGCTGTCATATTAACACCATGTAATTTTGTTTTTGTAGCATTCAGCAGATAAACCCTAAACCTTAAGCTTTTACCTCATAGGACCTAGTACAATGACAGAACCCTATCCTAAAGAAATCATTTCATTTGACTTACATCTCTGGATTGGCAGGTGGAGCGGTACATCGTTGAAAAATTCCTTTAATACAAGTTTCTATTCCTGTCCCACATGCTGTTTTGCATGTCCGAGTGAGAGGCTGTCCATTGGCCGCCTCATCAATTTTCCCTGCAAAAAAAAAGACGTTACCGCAAAGTTTAAAAAGAAAAACCAAAGAGCACTAAAAGAAAAGAAAAAAAGAAAGAAAAAGAACAAAAAGAAAGAAAAAGAAGGAACAAAGAAAAAGAAAAGGAAAGGATAAAAAGGAAAATAACTCTAAGACCGCAACTTTTTTTCAGAATCAGTTAGTCAAACAAGACGTTTATTCCTCCGTCAAACATTGTTGAATTGAGTCGTGATTTTCAGAAAGCAAAGATAACTTTTTTGAGTTATGTTTACTCATTTCATGAGTAAAGGACTGATTTCATCGAGTCATTCCTTAAAAGTTTATGGTCTTAAATGCAGTTTAGATTTACAAAAGCGTCAGTCAGTCAGTCAGTTACATTCAGCTTCACAATCTTATTACATCTAAATAATGGATAACGATTGGAAAAGCAAACGATGAACTGAATCCACACAAGAAATTTAAACTTACCATTATTGTTGTTATCAACACCATCACAAATTTCAGGAGAGATGAAAGCGCCTGTACAGTTATCTTGTCTGTTGCAGAATAAACCATCTTTCCATAAAATGTCATCATATTTCAAAAGATCTTGACTTTTATCCGAAAAATACTTCTGTCAAGAAACCCTATCAGCCAAGTTTTGAACCTCATGGACTCGAACATATCTAAAAATTTGAAAAAGAAACAGCCTACCTTGAAGACATACCGTAAAGCAAGCATGTGATTCAATCTCACAGTTCTTCTTTTTGTGAGCAATGTTACCTGAATCACCAATTTAGACAAAAGAATCTTGCAAGTTTCCAAACTAAGCTCCCATGAAAAAAGTATAGATACATAAGAAGTCAAATAATATAAAGGGGAGGTACTTACGTGCGAATTAAAGAAATCCGCATGTCAAAAGCTGTTTGCCAAGTGTCTTCATACGCAACATGTTGTTCTACAGCGATAAAGTTGACTCCTTCCACCAAATAATAGGAGCTTTTTGGGCCAGGAAGAGGGACGGTAAAAGACTTCCGAGCAGAAGACAGGTCAATTGTTTCCAGCGCCTGGAGCGAAGCTCAAAAAATTTAAAATAGGATGAGATTCCTCATAGAAATCTATTTTTCGACACAGGAATGACAACATAAACTTTCTAAAAGGGAACTCAATTGAAAATCAAATGCAAATAGTCTCGAACGATGTCTGGGCCATTTTTTTCTGAAGGGTCCTTGGCTGCAACAATTCAAACAAAACTGGACGTTGATGACACTCAGTTTTTCAATTTACCTCTGTTGCATTTGAGATCAAACCGGTAGGCATATTTGAACGGAGAATTTCTTGATTGTTAAGATAAACGACAACGCCGTCCTGTACAATGATCTCCAATAATAATGAACTGTAGCAAATTGTATTTGTTAAACTGAATTTTTGTCGAAAGTAGTAAGTTTTCAGCAAAGCAGAAGGTGCAGGTAAAAGAGTTTTGTATTCAGAGTCATCCCCTGCAAGCAGTAAGAAACATTTAGCAAAAGAAACAGAAAAAAAAGAGTACTTATAGGCCACATTGGGTCATGAGAAGGAATTTGTAGAACCAGAAAGTAAATTCTTAGCAAAAAACCCACGCATCCCAACAATTTTAAGCACAAAAATAACCATTTTTAACAGAAACAATGACCTGTCATACCATTGAGGTCACGATGCGTACTGTCACAAGTAATGTTAGCCTCCATTTCTCTTATAAGCTTAGCTTCCATACTCCTATTTTTTAAAAGCTTAAGTTGGAAGCCTGACAGAAATTGCAAGTTGAAAAGATCAGATTTCTCACAGTTGTAAGCCAGGGGAGCAGCTCCTAGATTCCATCCAACGGTCGATCCTTGAGGATTATAAAAATCTGGTCTTCTTTCCAAGCCAGATGCGTCGTACAACCATCTACTGCTTCCATACCATATTGTACTACATTGGCTGCAATTGCCAAACCGATGACATGCAAACACAAAATGTGAACAAAATCCACAGTATTAACCAATCTAGCAAAAACTAAGCTCCTGTGTGAGCTTTGCACAGGAATAACCAAACAAAGGAGAGGCAAAATAACTTAACAGTGGATCTTTTCTAGATTTCAACCATTTCTTCGACTCTCAATTGACCTGGAAGAGAAGTTGCGAGTCATTCAAAATTGAAAAACAATAAGATGTGACATTTGAAGGCCGGTCAAAGTCTCGCACGGAATTTCGCACATTTTGTTCATCGCTCTACGGTCTTGCATGTTGTATTTGTACTTTCAAACGTCCAGAAAAAGTACAAATTCAACACAAAACTCCGTACGATTCGACGACTTCAATTAGGTTTTCAAATTATAGGTTTAATGCGCTAACATTTGGAAAACGTGCGACCAATTGCAGTAATTACATTGACGAAATTTGCCCTAACGTTGAGGGTAAATTGGACAGTTTCTGCGGAAACCGTACGTAAATTTAGCCCAACAATTGTACGAATTGTACGATTTGCTCTCAAAAGGGTGTGTAATTTGACTAATTTCCCCTAAATGTTTCAAATGTGAGTGTTTCAGAATTCATACTTTGCGGACGCGATCCTGACCGTCCGATTGTGCTTTTTGGCGCGCGGATAAATTCCCATTATCGATTTCCCATTTTGGCAGGAGAAGCACAAATCACCTTGTAAGCTTGCAGGCCGTAGAGCCGGAAGTTGACGTAAGCAAAACGTTTTCGTAAAAAATAGGTCCGAACTTAATCGCCATCCATGCGGTTTTGTTGACGCACGGATAGGAATAAGTAGCGTACGACATATTGGCTGAGAGTACCTCTGTGCCTTGACATTTCCTGCAAATGCAGTTTTAAAACTTGTCAACCCTAAAAATAGGAAAAAGCGTCAGAAAAGCAGTAGTAAAATAGTGATAAAGGCTTTCCGAATACATTTAAAATTTTAGAACCGAAACTTGCCAACTTACTTGAAAAAAACAGAATCAGGATTTTTTACTATTTTCCAGAACTTGTTTGCTTGTGACATCATTTGTACGGTCAATCCGTTTCCACATCCTTCGTAATCCATGTATGATAATGTAACATTTGAAGGGAAAAAGTTAGGTGTTTCCATAGATGGAATAATCGCAATTCGGTAAGTCATTCCAGCGAGTAAAGTCATGCTAAAAATTCGGAATCCATCTCCAAGAGAATCGTTATTTACGTTTCGAACGTTTCCAGCTAGGGTTATGACCTGTCCATCCTCGACACGTGTCACCTGCAAATAGCTGCAGAAGGAAGGCAAGCACAGCAGTTTTTTGTTTTTGTTTTAGTAAGTGGATTGAAGTCCTGTAATAGACACAAAAACAGCTTCTTCCAATGCATTTCTCACTCCTTCATAGAAAATATCTCAGATCTAAAAATGCGTTTATAGTCCTAATTATATTTCATTTTTCTCTGCAAATTTTTGATCACCAGAAAAACACGTCAAATGAAATTATAGAATACTACAATTCCCATCGCAATTAGAGTTAATCACTTTAATTGCGGGTAGTGTTTTTTCGAACCAAAATCATAAATTAGTGTTACTAACACTAATTAGTTAAGTGACCCATAATGATCCACGTTGCAGAGCATAATTTAGTGTAGTTAATTTACCGATGTGCAGTGTACTGCGCTGGTAATCAAAAATAGAATAGATTCAAAATCTATCATTTTTCCAAACTTATTTTTTATAGGCCCGTCCTATCACGTGAGTTCATCAGGTAATTTATGGAGTGTACAAACTCTTGCGTGTTCCAATAAAGTGTGGACACACTATATAGTGATTGGCAGGAGTTGAAAGTGAATAGTGATTATTTTCTTGACCCTTCGCTTCTTTTTTTTCTTTTTTCATGGCTGAGATGGTCTCTATACACTCACCTGTAATTACCCCTAACGTTTGCATCCGATGAAGATTTGAATCGAGGTTCGATGTAATTAACTCGAATTGTTCGATAGCAACTATTTATACAACCGTATGCATTCCATTTTGGGATAAAGGTACAGTTGTTTTTCTTTGGGGGCAAAATTGCAGTATTGTTAGCAACCACATATCCTGGAGCTCCAATAATACTTCCATCAGTGTCCCAAAGAGTGTAGAATTGAGATTGTTCTCCTCCATCGTCTATCCCTCCCCATGGCTTCAGCAGATACAAAAATAAATGAAGGAGTATCAGTACACATTGCTTTACCACTTTATCGTGGACAGTCCAATATCATACTCGAGTCTGCGATACGTAGAATTTGAATTTTACAGGAGTAATCTCTTTTGAAAAATGTGGTCCATGAAGTAGTGTGAATTGACGCTGTTTCCATGACCATAAAAAGTCCTGGTAACATCCACATTAACTGCATAAAACAATACATAGTCTTGGATACTCTAGAAAAGGAATACATTAGTTCCCATGAAGGATATTACGAAGCAAAGCACCAGGTTAGGAACACTGTAAAGTGTCCTTATCAAAAAGACGAAAAAAAGCATTGCACAATTGCTTTGAACGAGACATAGAATGGAGTTGTGTGCACTCTATTGTAGTCCACCTTTATATTCATTTCGCGAATGGTATTAAAGAGTAAATGCGATTATCAATTTTTTGGCAACAAGGAGAACTTACGGCGGTAGAGTACATCCGTGGGGGAGCCCAGATAGCATTCGTACTGCTAGAAAACCTCAAACCCTGTCGCCAAACACAAAGAGAAGCTCATTGAGACTCATCAAGAACTTTAAAATTGAAATACATAAAGCGAAAACAAAGAGATACTAGTTTCTTGTAACCAAGATTACACTCGAACCTCGACGTTTTTAAAATAGAGAGATATCGTCCTTATAATATGTATTTCCCAACATTCACGTAGATTTCCACAAGTATAATGCACAATTTCTAAATGATTGATTTACCTTATGTAAGAAACGGTTCTTATCATGGGTAAATGGACGTAATTCCAGATAAGTGGACAATGATGTCCACATTAACATTCGAATTACAACGCTTATTGCTATTAAAGAAATTATTAATGTATATGTGAAATCAGAGTGTATAATACTAATTTAGGGTAGGGAGAAATGACGAATTTTAGTCCCCTCCCTTTCATTGTGTTGTAAACACTATACTATGGTTTAAAAACATTCACGTCCGAACTAGCGTTATTAACTCTAATAACGATGGGAGGTGTAGTGTCAATATCTATATTGATATCCATTTCAGCATTGACGATGGCATCAATATCGAGATTGATGCGTAAACCGGTACCCACAGCCAAATTGACCTTTACGTCATCATCCAACTCTACAGGAACCATCATTCAATTCCATATTTAAACACAATCATATCCACATCCACATCCACATCCACAATTTTCTCATCAGCATCAAGACAATAATTTAATATTGGGTGGGGTTGATAATTTTCCATTGCTACATCCTCACTGACATTGACATAGTCACCAGCATAACTCTGACATTAGCATTCTCATCTTGTTGCTGTCATTTATAGTGTATAACATCAAATCTCGGCCTAGTTATCATGGGGTATTTATACACCCCAATCCTACGCATGCTTGATTCTCATTTGGGTACCGTCAAATTGACGTGATGTGACAAAGGATTGATCCCATCTAGGCACCCTACCAGACGAACAAGTTTCTCCAGAACCTCCAATGATATAGTCCGTATGGAACTACAGGGAAAGGTGTTAGCAAGGGTAACTAATTGCTATATGTCAAATTTAACCTCATCATTAGGTTTGTTGCCCATTGGACCATAGGTAGGATTACAGAGCAATACAGAGCAACAAAAAACACAAAAACAAATATTTCGGAACTGCTGGTTTGGAGACCAGACACCTATATAGGGTATATTTTTCCTTTGGAAAACTCACACAATTGACAATTGACTTTATGACACGTGAAGCAATGTAGCGAATTGTTCGCCGTAGATATGTTACACCTTGACTACTATACCAATCTAAAACACAATTTCGATTCTCCTTATGTTCAAACTAAATGTGGGCAGTCTCTCTCACCTTCACACTATGTGATGGAAGCCAAAAGCCTCCATCACCAATCATTACTATGGCCGCAGCTTGCCAACAGGTTGAATTGAAACTGTGAAAACTGAATTTTGAGACACAACGAAAAGCAGTAGCAAGCAGTCAGTAGTCAGCAGTACATGGTGAATCGCTATTAGTGAAAGGAAATAATAAGTATGAGTACTGTTTTGGCGTTTTAATTTTATAATTGCTCCAAATCACGTGGATGATTGTGAATCACAAAAACAATCGGCATTAAGAAAAGAACAATTGGTATTTATAAGACTACTTTGTGTTCAGTGAAACTGGGACGGAAGTAATGTTATTAACACAAACAGCTATTGACGGTGTAGTAACCAATATGTTACAACGCCCATCCCAATTAGAGTTGATCACTCTATTTCGGGTAGTCTTTTTTCGACCCGAAATGACCCTATTTACGTATGTGGTTCACAATAAGCCACGTTGCAAAACATAATTAAGTGTAGTTTATCTTATAAAGTGTAAACGCTAATAATTCACTAACTCCAATAGCGATGGGCGGTGTTAAGAAGTGGATAAATTAGCTTTCCTATATATATTCCTTTATCTTGATCCCAAATCAATTATTGTTCTAAACATTGGTAAGGGTCTTAAATATTTGAGAGAGATCTCATGGGATCAAGTGAAACTTGTGAACATGTATATCAGTCTAAGTGTTTTGATTCTTGAAAAGTGAAAAAGGACCATACAAGAGAAAAAATGAACGAATCAATTTTTTTTGCTTTTCTTCATTCTTAGGACTGAAAAATTTCTTGCAAAGATCACAACACACCTGACATCCTGTGAAACATTCTTCTAAAAACATTGTATAAGACAAAGTAATGGTTAGTGAATTTCATCGCGGGCAATTTCAAGATACACGGCACAAGGTTTTGAAAATATTGATACGCAATATTTTACCATTTGCGTATGTTGTGCAATAGTTGACACGTGACAGTCACACTCCCAAAAAAACAACGGTTAACTAAACTCGTCCAACTAGATGTAAGCATGGCATCATATCCAGGGGTTCTGAGTAGACGGTTTTCCTTATTGCAATCATTATCGGTGCCAAAAAAACACTTTTTTGTTTACAGGTTCCTTTTCTGTCTACAGATGCAGACTAGGGAATGTGTAGTACACTAAATCGACCATCACTATGAGAGTTAGTGAGTTATAAACGAGGTAGAGGCTTTCCGAATAAAAAAAGGATTTTCGATTACTCACATTGTAGAAACAATCTGATTAGGAATGTTGTTACTATCAAACTGGTCATTTGTATACAAATCGATCAGAACTCCAAAAATTGGAGCTGTTCTGAGAGCGCCACCTGTCGACCGTCCGGGAAAGCCCCATCTCAATGGCATTCTGTAGAATAAATGAAATATATCCAAACAAAACAGTCATTTTGAATCCCATTTTCCTCCTGAAGGCATTTCCTTCAAAAAAAACATGTGCCCCTGACAAAACGTTGCATGATTAAATATCAGTATACCAAATCTTCACAAAAAGGATTTTCCACGGAAAAGCCGCAATTGCACTAAAAGACAAAAACCTGGTCCCTTCCTGCATGAAAATCTACAAAGGCAGAGCTCTTTCCTCACATCCTCCAGCACAACAAGACATTTCCACTATCCACTCATTCCTTGTCCATTCACACCTATGCAAAAGGACAAAATCTTTTACGCGTCCTTGCTGACAAACCTGTAATTTATTGGTCTTGCATTACATGACAATAAACTCTAGCGTACATTTTGCACTAAAAGACAAAACAGTACCGTCACGTACTTGCACGTGTAGACAGGACGGCAGGTGGTCCATAGATCGTCGCTCCAACAGCCGTCAGGATTTCCGTAATTTTCCGTTAAACCGACAACTCTAGAGCTTGAAAGTTTCACGCTGTGATCTTTATTAAGATATAAACCCCAATAGTTGTCTGCGAAAGTCGCGTTATTTATGGTGAGGAATTCCGTCTGATGAACAAACATCCTACAAGAAAAAAGAAAAAGGCAATTTTAAACGCATGAACAGGTGAAGGCAAGGGATAAAAAATAAACAATAGAAAAAAACCAGAAATGGGTGTCGATTACAACATGAGTTCTCCTTGTTCAATTTGTCGAAGGATTTCCGTTGTCCTTATCTATAGAAACTAAAGAAAAGGCCACTTACCCCATGTAGGCGTTTTTGTAAAGGTTTAATCCGTTTATGGAACCGTCTTTAGGTCCCAATTGGTCCTGCAAATTATCCACACTAATATAGGTGAACTCAGGCAATTGCAAAATAGCTCCTAAAACACGAAAGCGACAAGAAAGAGGGGAGGGAGGGAGAAGATCCACGAAACCTGAGTGAAATATTTTAAGCTTGCTTAATCTTATCCAAAAATCTCAAAAATCCCTCTATCTCTTGTCAAAAAAAGAGAGAATAATGCAAGTTAAACTCATCAAATGCAATACAGTAGAAAAAATCAAGTTCAGAAAACCTCAAAAAACTATAGAGTACCATTAAAACATGTGAAAATAAAATAAAATACAGCACAACCCACCCAATCGTTATCTACTCGAGGCATAATTCCATTCGGATAAGTTCTGAACCCTGCGAATGCAGTCGAATGTGCGACGTTATCTTCAAATTTTAGAATACTTTGAAAAAAAGGAACCGTTTCATTCACCAGACCGAAATTTTTTGAAAGACCTCGGACAGAATCGCGGAGTTCAATCCAAAATCTACAAAGAAAGGCGTGAAAAAGAAGAAAAAAAGCGATGGATTAATAAAATTCTTGAAAGTCGTGTCGGAAAAGACGAGTATTATGTAATTGATAGGGTTATTGATTAACAAATGTAGTTTGTGTTTTTTTAACGAATATTTTAGAGATTCATGTAAAGAATTTGAGTTATTGTATTATTACCAAAACAAAGTTGCCAAAAAGGATAGAATATAAGAATGGAAGGTATGAAATTCTTAATTGAATTAAACTGATGCGATGTACTCTTTACACTTAGTGAAGAAAACCAAACCATTTGAAGTTTTTGTTTACCTACTTCATCATATACAATTTATACTTGGTTATTAAACTAGATTTGCAGCATTGTGTTATTATTTTCAAGCCAAGTTCCATAAGAAATTATTTGTTAGTGACTAAAAATGTCGGCTGTAAACACATTGATTACAAGAAATAAAATAAGCATCGGGACAACAATGCAAGATTGATTATCAGTATCCAGAGTCAACATGAATAGAAAACATTCAAAAATAATAATAATTATTAACTGAATTTTTAAAACTTCAAAAATCAGAATTGTACCCTGAATCCTCGGATCCGGCTGCAACATTTCCAATGTAGGTGTTTCGAACGTTCGAAATCCAAAAAATAGATGGTGTGTCGTCGGTCTCATCAGGTGAAATTTTTTTGACAACTGACCAATGAGAGAGTGCCACCGCGTCCCAATCCTTGTCAGCATTGATGCGATTTTGACCTTTTCCCTTTCAAAAAGGGATAAGAGTTGCTTTTTTAATAGTTCTAACAAAAGCAAAGGAGGAGGAGGAGGAGACACAATCATTTCTTTTCAAGTCTCACAAACTACAATTGAAATTAAAATAAATAAATTATGTTTCAAATTCTCAATCATTGGCATTACCATGAATTCTTCCAATTTCCATTGTCTATCGTTGTTCATATTTAATGTTCCTCGTTCCATTTTCAACAGCAACTTTTGAAGTCAAACGGTGCTTCGTGGTGGTAATACTTCTGAATTCAACTATTCGACTTTCAAATTTTAAACGTTCGAGTTTCAATAGAAAATAAGCGCCACGTGTCAATTTGACCTTTTTCCGACTTGTGCTTGTCACTTTGGCGCCTGGACAATTAGGTTTAATGAGCGAAAACAACTGGAAACGCTATATCGTGTTATTTCGTTCCGTAAGCAAACTATATGGGGATTTTCCATATAATACGCGTATTATACGGGGTAATAATATAAAGTTATAAACCATTCCTCAGAGTGTTACCGACCCTCTGAACCAGAAAAAATATTTTCTACGTCCGTCAGATCGGCCTACGTTGGCTTTGTGTGAACAATGAATTTTTCAAACGACGACCACCGTACCATCCCACGCTAAATTGTAGTATTGTACGGTTGTACCGATATCGGATATCCACATTACCCCATACCCGTACAAAATTTAATACCACACATACCAAAGTACCAAACCCATAAGTTATGAGCCAACATCCGTATATTTCGTACAAACCCATGTCCTTATCTTATCCATATTCGTACATAGACCCGTATCCAATACCAAACACGTACTTCTGCCTATACCTCTTATCCACCTTATTTTGAGGAGGCAATCCTGACCGTCCGATCGTGTTTTTTCAAGTGACTATAATATCCGAGTTGTTAAGTACTCAAGCCATTGTACCTTCACCCAGCTATTATTACTAATGTTTGTTCGTTGCAATGGTTCAGGTCATATTTTCGCAGATTCTATCATATTATAATACCGATGGCGAAGGTCTTTTGCAAGTTAGGGTTCCGTTCTCATACTTTGCCCTTTCCGCACTAAATTATGTTGTAAATCTGTTGTGGTTGGTGCAGATAAATCTCAAACCGAGAGCGAACATGTCTTGCTAGTTAGTGCCTTTCAAAAACTCAAAATACTTGCCCCTCTTTCATACTAATATTTTGTCTTAGATCCATTATGGTCAGAAGGTAACTGAAGCTTTAACCATACCCTTATCCATAGCTAAAGTCAACAAATCTGACCTGTGCGAGCCACCATGCCCAGATTGTTGGAGAATGTGTTGCCACTCTCTCCTCCCTCTTCCACTATGAAGCAATGGCCTCTGGACTCGTACGCTACGTTGCTGTCGATGGTCATGTTGAAGGAAGCATGGACTACCAGGCAACGCTGGAGAAACAAAAAAAAAAGTGATGCTGGTTTCAGAAAAGGTTTCTTTGTGTGGAGTCCAGTGTTTGTACGAGAGGAGGACAAAAACTTGTTCCACTACTTCCGACAGTAAACTAAAATGACTAGTATAAAGACCTAAAACTAACAGGAGATTTCTGAAAACGTTGGAAGTTTATGAAAAAACTCCATACATTTAAAGAAACAAATAGAAAATTCAGCGATCAAAGCACTTTTTGAAACAAAATCAATTTTGCGAATAAACATCAACCAATAACAACACATCTCTTGGTAGAGAATTAAACCTGTTTGCAACGATGGATGGAGTTTTTACGACAAATGGTGTTTGGATTACTCCCAACTAAATGGAAGTGAATAGGATATCTTCCAAGTTGACCTTGCTGTCCCATTTTGGTGAATTCCACTCCTACTATGTGTTGAGCTGGAGTCTGTGTCATAAATATGATAAAGTGTCCTCCTGCATTACCAGAAAAGAAATATTGATTCAATTCACAGATACCCACATTTAACTTACATACTGTTTTTACTTAGTGAAACAGAATGTCGGGATTTAATATCACACAATTTCCTTTTTGTCCACATAATAGCAACAATTGTTGATATCATGGACAATTTCAAAAATTATTCGGCTCATTTTTATAGCGGTTAGTATTGTACATTTCTTGCATTGCATATTAATGGTGCATGAAGTGAAAAGACGAAATGAAAAAATTATCCTAACAAGGTATCTTTCTATAAAAGGTTCAAGTACAAGAATGTCACTTACAAGTAAACGGAATGGTCTAACATTGAATAAATATACTCCTTCACTTTCCAGTTTTTCAGTCAAAAAGAAACAAAATAGTATTAATGACATTTGACAAAATGAGGGCAACAGAGAGCTTTCAAATTCACATCCTTGTCACATGTAGACCAATAGTGGGATATTAAACAATGATCCCCAGTCCTTCTCGTGCAACCATTTATAGATGTCCTGTGCTTTTACCAAGAGTGAACAACATTTGTAAAGGCAAGTGAAACTCTGAGAACGGGTGTAGCTAAGAAAAAAATGGAATTGAAAGTTTACCTTCGTATTGGTATGGATCCGGTTCGTCCGTACCCATAATAACAATATTGCGTGTCAACAGCGCCACCTCAGCTCTCTGATGCACGAAACCTCCAAAACCGTCCGTTAAACCGTAACAGTTTCCATGGTGTATATAGTTGAGGGGCTGGCTTAAGCCAATGATTGCACCACCGGTAACATTTCTGACTGCACACAAAGAAATGGATGCCATGTCCCGCATCCATAAAGTTAAAAAGGTAGCCCTTATAGTAGAAAATGGAGACGAAGATATTGCGGGATTTTCGGGCCAGTGTACCATTTGTGAACGAGAGAGGAGAGGGAAAGCGAGACGGAAACAGCAGGAGGGACATTATGTGGTTGGTTTGCGTTTCATTTTGTCTGTATCCTTTGAACAGGACAACAAATTGAACACTTTGTATTCACAAAATATATCATTAAACAACTTGGCAAAAATCAGCAAAAATCGAACACCAAAAACATCCGGATCAAAAAAATTGGGTGTGGGACATCCGGCACAAATGTCCAACATGTAAGCATCAAACTTTGTAGTGATGTGTGTGAAATGATACATGCGACTCGGTTTCCATGAATGAAAATTCGTAAAAAGCTTCAACATAACAGTATCCTATGACAATAGTCTTACACACATGTCCATAAAATTCTCGGAGATATTGACATGTAGAGAAAGAAATAGTAAACTTAGGCGAGCTTCCAGTGTAAAAGTGAAAGATAAGTACGGGATAAATATCAGAATGTATTTAGATTCGGCCTTACCCGATCATTTATGGAGAATGGCAAAAATTCCCTTTAATTACAGGGTTTCGTCCTTTTGCCAAGTACCATGAATAGTTGTTTTGACATCCTACTTTAAAATGAAGTTCGAATAAGTAAAATGTAGAAACTAAATATTTGAACTAGATGATAAAGTTTGTACTCAGTTCGTACACTTTATTCCAATGATGCTTAGCACCAAAGGCAAAAGTGGACTCACGGATGACTCGGACATCTAAAATAGGTCAACCTGACATTACATCCACAACTAATATCGGCCATTCAGATATCAGATATCATACATCGGGCATCTACATCCGGGCACCAGGCATCTCACATCGGACACACAAGACAACAGACATCAGACATCAGACATCAGATATCAAACATTGGGCATCGGACATCGGGCATCCGATATCGCATATCGGACATCAGACATCGGAAATAAGACATTGAACATCAAACATTAGACATCACACATCAAACATCAGACGTCGGCCATTGGACATCGGCAATTGGACATCGGCCATCCGAACATCAGAAATCAGACATCAAATATCGGACATCAGAGAATGGACATCTGCCGTTGCATATTGGACCTTGCACAGCAGCCAATAGACTGACAGTAATGTCCCAATAAGCCTGGTGCAAGTTTCAATAGGCAATAAAACAGGTGATTATGATAAGAGCTGGAAATTAAACATCAACATCAAAATATCAATATCTGCCTCAGACAAACCCTCTAAATACAAAAACCTCCAACTCTTACCACTTATGATGTTGAACACCTCAGTCTGTTCCATGCTGTAATCCGTAGAAGCCACCACAATTTCTCCATTTATCGGCCAGCTGGCAGCTCCTACTGCGTCCACAGTAATTGTGTCCTCGTCGTAAATTGCCGTTTTACTCAACCGGCACCATGAAGGAGTATTAGGACCCCCGGGCATTCCATGGAGGTGAACCTGGCCTCCTACCTTTAAAACACAAAATGTAGGAGGAGAGGGTCAAAAACTTCAAGACTTCAACTTCAAACAGCGTTAAACCATTGATGCTTGATTCTACCGAATTTTTGTGGGGAAAGGGATATCTCAAGGGAACAACTGACTATATAATCTACAGCTATTAATGTGTATCCGAAGTATACTGCAAAGCACGAATAGAAAAGTACTTTAGCTTTCTAATATGAGCCAAAGTTCATGTTTGCCTTATATTGTTCCCAAGGATTTCTTAATAAAAGGGATAAGAGACATGGAACCTAGAGTAGGATTGTAGACCACCTACAAAACATTCATGTCATTGCTAGTAATCTAACTACGTTAATTACAATTTATAGTTTGCAAATCGAATGAGTCCAGACGTTTGTCATAAACAGAAAAATGAAATCGATGCAGTTCATCGACATTCACCACGGTGTGATTTGGAGAAAATATTTACCACAGCAAAAGCTTTGTGTCCGAGGGTGCGAGGATTTTGGGGATCGGCTGGAGGGGTAGAGGTAAAGAGGAGAGGAGATCTCCCTCCAGCTGTGTTTGGAGTTAATTCAATAATAGCTTTTTGTCCGAAACTTCGATCCGGGCGACCAATGATAAGTTGGCCTTCCACCAGAATATAGTTCGCCTTCAAAAAGATTTTTGGAAGAGAGGGATTGTCCATAAACCTGGAGATAAGCAAATTTCCCGGAGATCAAACAATTGTCTTCGTTTAAGATAAAATGTAGCAATTTGAAGAAAAACACAGCAGAATTTAAGCCTTCACAGATTATCAAAAAACCCAGAAAATTGTGACAAATGTACGCTAATTATGATAGGTTGCGGTATATCAAAGCTACGTTGCGAGAAATCTGTAAATTGCAGCAAAGTAATAAAAACTTGCGTGAAATCAAAGTGAATCCCAAAATATGGAAGACAAAAATAGCCTGAGTCACGGTGAATAGCAACAAATTTTCATCAAATCACAACAGACTGCAGAAAACCGAAGGAAACTTTGCAGCATTTCAAGGAACGCTTTCTTAACTCACCTAAGGAGCCCTTGAATTCGCAGAAGTCCGACTTCCACGCTCCCCACATCAAGCTCAATGGCAACACCACATGGAATAGTAACATTGACGCCTCCCGTCGGAACAATTCCATTGGGCCACGTGGAACTATTTTTCCAGGACCGGAACACTGCATTGGACAATATTTTCCCATCATCGCGCTTTCAGTTTGGAATTTTCTGGTTATCTCATTTTCAGCCAAACGTGAAACTGGCCAAAAGGTAAAGTGAGGAAGCCTTTGACACTCTTAGCTCCTCTTGGCCAACTATTTCGTTTCAATACGCGTGCATTTGCACGGTGTCACATTGATACATCCTCCTTGCATTGGCGACCTAAAACTTTGGTTGGAATGATCCGTCGATTTTACAGAAATCATCGGAAGTGTAAACCTTTTGGTGAGCACAGGCTATGACTCGGTGGACGTGTAAAAAATTTTGTAAAGCACGGATTTTTTATTGTACGTAGAATTAACCTACATGCACGCTACTGGCTGCAGCGTCCTTCCCCCTTACCAGGAGTAGTTTTGCCTATTATACAAGGGGGGCGACCATACATTTTTTAGACGATCGTTCGCCTCGTGCCACGTCCCGGGCCCTTTGTATTAAGCAGCTCTTATCATTTTGATGATATAATGTCAAGAAAATATATTGTGAAAGTAAATTGGCTTGATGTCAGATGTAAAATGTGCATCGTCAAATGTCCATTTCAGATTTCAAATGTGAAATGTCAAATTTCCAATGTCCAATTTCAAATGTGAAACCAATGTCCGATTTCAAATGTGAAATGTCAAATTTCCAATGTCCAATTTTAAATGTGAAATGCGAAATGTAAAATATCCACTGCCCAATGTCCTACTTAATGTCGATGGTCAAATATCAGCAGCCCAATGTCAAATGTTGGGTAAATGTCAAATTTCAAAATCATCCAATGTCCAACATCAATTGTCCATTTCAAATTTCAAATGACTAATATCCAATCTCCAATGTCCAATGTCCAACTTCAGATGTCGAAAGCAAATGTCAAATGTCAAATTTCAAAAATCATCTTTCCAATGTCAAGTATCCAATATCAAATTTCGGATAAATGTCAGATTCTAGCATGTCAAATGTCCAATTGCCAGCACCAAATATCCAATTTCAAATGTGAAATGTGAAAAATGTCCAATGTCTATTGTCAGATGTCCAACTTCAAATGTCGAATGTAAATGCTGAATATAGCATATATTCAGCATAAATATATATGCTGAATATTTAAAAATTTATATATTTATTTATTTAGCTGTCAAATGTCAACTATCAAATGTCAAATGTCGAATATCGCAATATATTAAATGTCAAATTCAATTTCAACTTCAACGCTAATTTCAATCAATGTAATATCCAGCGCCAAAGACCAAACGTGTCAAATGTTAAATTTTAAAATGGTATTGTCGATGTCCTATTTTCCTGTTCAATGCTTATTCCATTCTCCTCGGAGCAATTTCCACACTAAATGTCCGATTTCAATGAGCAACGCGCGTTCATAGTTACTGCAGTTCTCACCTACCCTCGGCGGCGTTATGCCTGTCTGTACATCAGCCAGAAAAGCACATGGCGACAAGAAACTGTCGGTTGGCTGCTCAGGAGCTGCTTCGACTGACGAACCAGATGACGTCAGCATCAGCAGCAGAAGTGGTAACAGCGACATCGAACAGCAATGAAACGCGTGGCTTCGCCTTTCTGGCTCCATTTTTCCAATAGAGTGGTGATAGAGAGACAGCAGGCGCTGAGAAGTGAGGTTGTAGGAAGCGGCACGAGATGGAAAAGTTGCTGACAAGTACAGTACGGTGCTAAACTGTACGGTACTCCAGTACAGTACAGTACAGTACACCGTGAATCGCAATTAATGTTTATGTTTTTTTTGTCTCTTTAAACATCTTTTCTCCGTACACGAATGTCGGTTTTTTTATCTGACGGTTGCGGTTGAAAGGTAAGATTCTCAGCTTCTGATCGACGGTCTCAAATTGAAAATTGGATGTACGGAGAAAAGAAAATTAACCCTAATAGTGGTACACGGTGTACTGTAGTCATTTATGAGGGGAACGCGTTCAACATACTGAAGCACGTCGTTTAGTGCGCTTTCGATAAAAGAGAGGAATTGACTGCGACATGAAAGATTCAATCAGATAAGGACAAGAATTCCAGCTAGGCTGATCTGCTTGGATACGAAAAACTGAAAAAGGTACTACTTGCGGATCGCCGCAACTGGCCATAAACTGATTGCTCATTTGTATAGTTCATCAAAAAACCCACCTGTAGTTGTTCCCAAATATATAGAGTAAAAAAACACTATACAACCTTAAACACACACAACACGACCTTTGCCCGTGTAACGGGCTTTGATAAACTAGTTCTTCAAAAACGAAAAAGTGCATTCCGAACATGATGTCCGATGGCGGACGGCAGTTGCTGTTCGGTATTCGCAGCTGTCAAGTTTTGACGCTTAAAACTGCATTTTTTTTTCGCCGCTACGCTCCAAAACGGTCGAAACCGACCGTCCCAACCGTCACCGTCGCGTTTTTTGTCATTTTATGAAATTTGGCGTACGGATCCCAAAATTTATGACATCGTTTTCCCATTTTTCCAAGTGTGAACCACGCAAATGAAATAGCCGTTCGGATGTTGTTTTGGCTACGTCAGCTTTTCGGCGAAATACGCGACTTTAACCCAACTTCAATATCCGGCAATATTTTGAGGAAGCTCGTTTGTACGGTTTTCATAGAAAGCCGTACATTATTCCAACGTCCGTCTGTTGCGGAAGTGAATTTTTTCCCGGTGGGAATAGGCTATGAAGGAAAGGATCGCCGTTGGACAAATAGAAAGAAAGTTTCGCACGTACAAAGGATTTTAAAAGTTTCATATTATATCATAATTCGGAAAATCATCGGAATGGGAAATGCTCCGGTGGGAATAGGCTATCATAATTGACTTTAACGCCAATCGTCTATCTCCCGGGAGCCACACCCTCGCAAGAGCAAAACTAGAACGTCATTGGTCCATAATCTTTCAGCAGCCGAAAGGGTCAGAGAGAAACTTCCCGCGTCCAAATTGTGAAATATATCCAATGGAAGTCGCCAATTGGCCGGGCCCGATTCCTCCTCAAACTGCCCGGGAAACAACACAAAATTTTAGCTTTTTGTGTTGGAACGAACGCTCGTCCCAAACGGTCATCCCGAACGCCGTCAATAACTGACAGGCTAAAAAAACAAATGTTGGCCGTCCCTTTCGAGTCACAAAAATATCCTACTAATATCTAAAAGATACGAACAGCCTGGAATTTCGTGTCCCCGTCAAATGTTTTCGTGTCCGAAAGAATTTCCCTTGAAAAGCTGCCTACTACAGTAGAAACGTGAGGTACAGTACTGAACCGTACAGTTCTGTCGTGATCATTTATGACGCCAACGCACATACTGAAAATTTGAGAATTCAACGCATTGAAAAACAGGGAAAGATGGATAACGAATAATTGAAACCATAGTTCAAAAGTAGGCGTTTTTTGGTAGGCCTTTTGTAGGCCGCCTTTAGCGTAAGTTGTGTTACGGGCTTTCCATGTGATCTTCTTAGATCGCTACTTTCATCAGAGACCGTCCGATCGTCCGAATCTGACGATAGTCCTATCGTAAGTTGTGTTATGGGCTTTTCATGTGATCTTCTTAGATCGTTACTTTCATCGACGACCGTCAGATCATCCGAATCTGACGGTTTAAATTAAAAGTCGCTCAAAACTCACAGAAAAAGATTTTTTTGTCCGATTTTTTTTTCAAATTTAGACATGACGTTTAATTCTCTATCGATCCATGCACAACTCAACCCTGTTACTATTTTATTTCATTTTGCGGCCAATACAATATGGGTCTTAAGGCCATATTGTATGTTTTGCATACAATAGGCATATTGTATGGGCGTACGGTCACCTTCTTTTGAACTATGATTGAAACGTGAGGTACGGTACAAAGTACAAAGTACACGAAACTAAAACCGCGACTGACGTATGTTCGAGTGTTCCAGAAGATCGGATTTCCAGGTCATGCAACTCGTACGGATGTTAGGATTCCGTTCAGATACCTCAAATGAGACCTTCAACCCTAAATCGCAAACCTCTGCATCTATCCTTAACACAAATAAAGGATAGATTTTTAACACAAATACGGGACACAATACAAACCAAAGAAAAAACTCATGCACGGAAAAAAAATACAAACGCAAACGCAAAAATAAAATAGACACACCCTCAACAACAGCTACCAACGCTACTAAAGCCTAACCTTCAGGCAAAGAGTCTTCACCTTTCACATTATCGCCATCCTTATCTTAGGGAACTATCTCATATTTCACCTTTGGTCTCTCTTTCACCTCGCATCCTACTCAACAACAAAAATTATATATCCATTCCTTCCCTATGGCCCCCTTCCGTTTTTAGAACCCAAACCAAGAGTACAAGTTCATCCATGGTGCATATGAAAAGTTCTCTTGTAGGATTGACAAGAAATTTTAAAGCGCGTCTAAGACTCTAAACAGGTATTCCCAAATCCTAGAACACCGACTGTCGCAACTTGTTCGACGCTTTAATGTTCTTGGGTGTTGCGACTTCCATTACCCTCGTCCACAACTATATACTCGTATCCCCCGTCACCTTCACGAATGGGTCCAAATAGCTCTTTCCCTTCCGTTGGACAGGTTGCCCGACAATACTACCAATGATGCGCCTCGTACCTACTATTCATGTTTCCACTCTGCGTATCAGTTTACCACAGAGAGAGCGTGTGGTGCTCGTGAGACGAGGGCTTGTTGCCAACACTTTTTGCGGGCAAGTGGGAAGTTGTTGGGACAATAGCACATGGACTGAGTCATTTGTCTTCTCGCGCCATATTCCCTATGTTGCATACCAGGGCTCTATGGCCGAACTGCAACGGGTTCTACACCTTGCGTGTCCCGGTGAATTTTCTCAGGATGCTCGAGCTCTCCAACCTTTTACCCCATCTCCGACTAGGAAGCAACTATTGGAGCTTTAGGTTCACGACACCCTCTAGCACCTAATGACAATTTTCCATTCGTTGAGGTGCATGATTCTATTAAAGCACTTGCCTTAGACCGAGAATCATTTACCAAGGCTTTGATTTGTTCCCCTCACCTTTCGACGAGAAGTCCACCATGAATGATCCCTGAACTTCTTTGCAATACACTTCCTCCCGACTGCCTTTTATTTGAGGTGGCATCTAAGATGGCTCAAAAACACATTCCTCATAATGTTTTTCCGCTTCTCTTTACATCAGATCTTTTGCTATTTCCAAGCCTTTGAGTGAATTCAACCCATAGCTATAGGAAAAGTCTTTTATTGCTTAGTAGCTCTCACTCTGCGTATGCAACTCCATGGAGCTGGCCATATCCTTTTTCACCGCACCAGTTTTGTGTTGCTACCAAATGTTGTTAAAAGAAAGTTGTCCATACGTTTGTCCATACTCAAATGGTTTACCACATTGCAGTTTTAAATAAGCTCCTTGGTTTTATTCATTAGCCAAAAATTACATTATGCAAAAGTGTATGTGACCATCTCCTTGTCATTCGAAAACAGGAAACTTCTTGCAAAGATGACACGAGAGAACATGTACACACAGACAAACAGAATAGAAGATGAAAGAGCTAAGGAAGAAGAAAGAACAAAGTACAAAAGACGAAGAAACAAAAAGCAAAAGACAAGAAAAAGGACATTGAAGTACAAAAAACAGAATAACAAAGGGCAAAGAACAAAAGACAGAACAAAGAGGACAAATCAAAGAACGACAAATCAAACAGCGTTCAAAAAAAAAACACACACAAAAACAAAATCCCATCCATTAAAACTGTGCGACGGCCATCATTCCCATTTGAACCAACATAGAGAAACCCTAAAATGGCAAACACAAAAAAACGCAAAAAACAATGAAAAAAAAAAAAGACACACAACAAAAACAAGAAAAAGAACAAACAAAAAAACACAAGAACACACGGCGATGAAATCAAAAACACGACATACAAAAAGTCAACTAAAGATTTTTCTTGTTATTAGATAGCAGAAAGAAAAAAAAACCTTCTCACAATCCTTATACAATAGGAAAACCGACAACCATTTCTCGATCCACAACACACAAATTACCTAAAGTACTACAAAGATCCCTCCTAGTACCTCCCCCCATCACCTCCTCGAAATTTCTAAACCCTCTACACTTCGTCACAAGTACTTATCCTAGCAAATCTCCCCAAAGAAACCTCCCTCAGACTCCTCCCCCTACCTCCTTCCTCTCCTCCCTCCTCCCTTCACCTTTGGGTATCTTATTGCATGCTCCAATCAGTATGTCACTCTCTCTCTCTACCTCCACATCCCTCTCTCTCCCTTCTGTCTCTCCTACTTCCCCCAAAACCTCCCTCCATTGCTCCCTCTAACTACACCCGGCCGGACGGTTGTGGCGGTCCGAGCCTCAACATTATTTCCACAGCCCCATTTTATTTTACATTAGACACAAGATTTAGTAAGGATGTCACTAATTTCACTGACACAACATTCTCTCTCTCTCACTCACTCTCTCTCTCTCTCTCTCTAACACACTTTCTCTGCCACAAAAATCACACAAGAACACAAACATACTCTCTCTCTCTTCCATTCCCTTTTCCCTTCCCTTCCCTTCCTTTCCCTTCCCTCAACCGACAAACCAACGACATTTCCGTAACTGGAATACAACATTTTGTCGAATTTTCTTTTCTCGATTCCTGCTTTTATGAACGAAATTTGATACCGAATCACTCTCAGAAACTAGCTTTCCTTAACCGAGGTCGAGCCGAAATCAGTATCTCGCCGTAGTGCTGGTGCTGGTCCACGTGAATGTAGTCCTTGGTACTAAGAACCTGCACACGGGAATAAGGGGAAGACAGTGGATTAAATAAGAGGGAGGGAGAGAGGGAGGGCAGGGGAGGGTGGAGAGGACGGGAGTGGAGGGTGGGAGGGCAGGGGAGGGAGGGATGGAAATGGGAGGGAGGGAGAAGAAGAGAGACACTGAAAATACTAATTAAAAACGCACCTAGGGTCAACTCAAAAAATAATCAAACCCTTAAAGTCACCACTTCCTTTCAAAGAGTTTTATCTTTGCAAGACATACCTCAACTCAAATTGCATAACATAGAATGAACTTCATTTCCTATCTTCTATTGTTCAGCAATTAAGGCGAAGAACATACTCGAGTGAGTCAAAACGGAATAAAGGATATAAAGAAACGGAGGAAAGTACACTGCTCGTTGCTATTAATGCCAATACCACCAGTCACCACATTTTTGGGCCACAAATCATAAAATAGAGTTTTTATCTGCCCTAAATTAGTCATTTATACTAATTCCACTTTAACACTAATAATTCCTTTACACAAATAATTGAGTTGGAAATCAAAGTCAATATTCGATGTCTGCAATAATCCCCGATAACCGACTGATATATATTTTCTTATATTGAAGGTTTAAGGGCTCAGAAATCAAAACCTTCCGGGACACTAACAATTCAACAATCTCTAACAACTATCTGTAATAGCGAGGAGGTGTACTTACCAGAGTCTCAAAAAACATTCGAGCGGCTTCCTTTTTAGACTTTCCAGCCACCATGAGGTCCATAGAAAGCTTGGGAACTGGTTCGGAGGTCCCAACAGGAGCTTGGTGAGCCGGGCCTCTCAATCCCTCAAAGGCTTTCTGCAAATACTTTCCCACATTCCTGCATAAACCGCAGATAAAACGTTAACGGTTAAAATGTTTACAGACGGTAGTATAAACATGCAAAAAAAAGGGAAACAAACTTAACCAAAAGTGCTGGTTGGGAAAAGATAACATACTTCATGAAAGAGACATTCCCGGCAGACCCATTGATAAACCGGCTCTAGAAGGTTTAACTAAGGTAGAGGTGAAAAAAAAAAAAGGATAGTGGCTTTTTCTGAAGTTCGCTTTTCTTTAATTTATCAGTAGTATCGGGATGGTGTATCAGACAGGTCAAATCAACTAACTTACGGTATCATCTAAACATTTGAATTTGTGATATTAATTGATTCAACATGTTACAACACTGCTGGCATAGAATGTATTCAAAACTGACAAACTTCCAAAAATTTCCTCCCATACCAATAAACGGATAATTTCCGAAGTTATGGAGTACTAAGGAAATACAGAAGATTCAATCTAAAACCTTGAAAAGGCCCAGAACTGACAAACTCCTTAAGACACCTTTGAGGCCAAAAACAATCGGAAACGCTACATAGTTTATTCCCGTTAGTACGCGTAGTTTTAGGGTAACAAAATATAGTGTTTCCAATTGCTTTCGCACATTAAATCTAGTGCTAGATATATAAAAAGAATACATATAAAAAAACAAATTGGGTACAAACCGGGTACGTAAGGACCAGCCGCTGTCTCTCTCTGCCCTTTGTTCCGCTGTCTGAGCAGCAGCCTCGGCTTCTGTCTCCTCTGGAAGACCTGTAAAAGTCGTATCAAAAGAAAAAACAAAAAAAGAACGAATGAGACGATTCTTGAAAAATACCAAGTTTTTCTTTAGAGCTTTCAATAGAAGTTTTTCTAGGGATTGTCAAGGAATTTTCATGGGTTTTTCTCAATGAATTTTGGTACAGTTTCATATCTTATTAGTGACCATAATCGGCAATAACAATATTTTTTGCTTATAGATCGGTCCTTAGGCCATGAAATGCATCACGGTAACCAATAAATGTCGATAAATACAAGTACAACTGACAAAATGATAACAGGCGATAGTCTATATGAACAAGATGGTTCTAAAAAATTGCAGACGGTACAAAAAAAAAAGTACGGAAAGATACTTCAAAGTACTGCAGGTGACGACTGACGACAGGGAGGCTAAATCGCTAACTTCATGCCAAAAGAATGTAATATAGTTCACCAAACATAATCCATACATTTCAAAATTTATTATCTTCTCTTGTTAAGCGTTGTTCGTCGTTATTGAATTTTATCCGGGAAGAAATTCGGTATTAATATGGTAATGATAATTGGTTATCAGACACAAAATAAAAATTTCGGATCATCGGAAATGTTAGGGCTTTTAAGGTTTTATCCACCATCCTTACCTGCTTCCATCGGATCCACCAGAAAATCCAGTCCTTCTGCATAAGCCTGCAAAATCCCAGCCTCCATGAAAAAGTAAGTTATATAGTATAGTAGTTAAATTAAAATAAAGTTGTAAAAATACAAAAAACATCAACAAACATGACTGGATTCGTTATATTCACAATGCCAGGAAACTTGCATTCCTAAATAATCCACGAGTGCCGAAAACAACACAGGTCGAGATTGGAAGAAGGTGCTCTCTCGTAGTGGGGGAGAAAGCAAGAGATTAAGTTCAAAGGTAAAATTATTCCTTAACAGGAAGAATTACTGTCGTGTATCGGGGAAGGAGCACAAAACTAGATCCCAAAGGAAAAACATTGCGACGAGTAAAAGGTCCTGTTGCTGGGCAGAAAATTAGATCCGAAGGTAAAACATCCCCAAGAGAAAAATGTTGCTATTATTGGACATGGGAAGGGGAGGGAGGGAGCATGAGACTAGATCCGAAGGTGAAATATCGCCAGAGAAAAAAGCGCTGTGGAGAAGAGGGGGGGGGACCATTCTTGGAGTAGACAAATTATTAGTAACACTAAATTTGAACGAGTAATACTACAATATAACATTATAGTGTAAGGGTTTACAACTAATCCGGGCACAATTTTATTAGGGCCTCCGTGGAAAACAGGGTAACTAACACTATTCTTTTTAAGAACACTATTTTTTTAAGCAAACTAGAATTAATGATACCAAAATAACCTTATCCTAATTATTTCTTCACTTTACTTGCAATAATGGTGGGGTGATGTGGCAGTCATGAATTCGGTCAAGACTTTATTTAGCTTAAAATCATAAAATATTGTTAAGAAAACTTTTTAAGGGAGTGGACTAAAATCTGCCACGTCTCCTTGCGCTAAATTAGTGTTGTTTATTCTAACTTTGAATTAACTCGAACAAATTCTTAATAGTAAAAACGATTGGCAGTGTAGTTTGGTGCAGCTCATTTTGCCGTCTAAACACAAAATAACATTACCAACACCAATTGGTTTTTTTTCTAACCCTAAGTGGTTCAAAATCAGCCACGTCATTTAATACTGAATTAGAATTGATAACCAAAATAAATCCATGCTAAAAACTCCTTTAGCCTAATAGGGAAAAACAGTGTAGTTTTTTTAACATTATTTCATAGTTTCAACTCAAAAAATTGACGAGCAAATTAGTGCTATAAGCTATACTGGCAATGACCAATGAAGGAGATATAATTATAAAACTTTATGGATGAAAACAATTTTAAGTAATAAACCACAGCCATCTCTTAGTTTCTTGACTCTCTCATATTCAGCTCTATCACACTCTCACTCTCTCCTCCCTCCCTCGAGTAACTAAAACTCAACTTCCAACTCCATCCCTCCTACCTCCCTCCCCCGAGTTTCTTCTCCCTCAATCCTCCTCCTCCCTCCTCCCTCCCTCTCCCTCCTTTCCTCACCGAAGCATAATCCGTAGGAGGAGTGGTCGTGCCTGGACCCTCCGGTGTGGCCACAGAGGGCCCAAAACCTTCTATGGCCGCCCAGTCCACCTCCACTGCAGGTAACATCTCTCCCTCTTCTTCTCCTCCTCGTCCTTCTCCCACATAAGTCGCAGGAGGGAGAGCCTCCTCGGGAAGCAATTGAGGTCCTGTCCCCAAAACTCTTTAAATTCCATAAATACTTTCTTTTCCAAAAGCCATATTAAACTCTAATATGATGAACAACTTAGCCCTAATTTACTCTCTTTTCTGAGCCCCGACATGAAGAATTAACGCCGAATACAATCTTTCCTGAAACTTGAATTTGATAAACTATCTAATGCATAAATAATTTATTTCGTAGAAGCTAATATGAGGAACAAATCCATAAATACTTTCTTTAGAGACCTATTATAAAGATCTTAAGTGACATAACCATCCCACTATTTATACATCATCAACGCAACAAGCTCAACAAACTTGAAAAAAAAAAACGTAAAAAAAAGAAATTGATAAATAGTCATGGAAAGGAAAAAGGAGACCTGATATGGGCGAAGCTGGTTTTTCCAAGTTGACATTTACGTCTGGCAAACCTCTCGCAATCTCCTCTCTCTCTCCCACTCTCTCCCCCTCTCTCAGTTCCTCTGCAGTACGAACAGTTTCCACAACTGTTTCTAAAGCCACTTCTGCCATAGCCTCTATTACCTCCACTCCTGGTGTCACCGCCTCTCCCTCCAACCCCCCAGCTAATGCTATTACTGTAGTAGAGGTTTCCACAGTCCTCTCTACCTCTACCTCAGGTACTTCCAAACCTGTTTTTGTCTGTTCCTCTCCTATCTCTTCCACCCTTTCAACAACATCACCGACTACTGGAACCTCCTTCTGTTCACCAGTTTGAACACCCTGTCCTTCTCCCACCTTCTCTGCCTCTTCCCTCTTCTCTGCCTCTCCCGCCTTCTCTACCTCTCCGACTTTCTCTCCCTCTCCCCCCTTCTCTCCCTCTCCCACCTCTACCTCTCCTGCCCCTTGCATTACTGTATCTACTGCAGCCTCTTCCTCTCTCACTACTGCAGCAATTTCTCCTGCAAGGTCAGTGATAGGCCTCGCTCCCTCTCCCTCCACTTCTCGCTCTCCCTCCCCTTCTCGCTCTCCCTCTCCTTCCGGTCCTCTCCTCTCTGTTTCTACCCTCACTTGTTCATATTCACCCATCTCCACATCCTGCATTCTCACATCAGTCTCCAGAACACCTTCCCGCCTCTCACTCATGGGACTTCCTCTCCCTCTTATCCCCATAATCTCTCCTTCAGCTTGCTCTCCCTCCTCTCTCCTAACAGTCTCTCTCTCCAACTCAGTCTCCACGGGCTCTCCTCCTCTCCTAGAAATTTTCCCTCCTCCAATTCCACAAACGCGGCGATAGAGGTTCGTGATTGGTTCCGGTAAGCCTGTCCCTCCCACATTCCGATAATTTAATAATACTAACAATTAAGATAATCACTTGAGAAAAAGAAATGACACGTTATGAAACGAAGGAAATAAACAGTTCCTCCCACATTCGGAGGGAGGGAGGGAAGGAGGGGGGAAGGAGGAGAGCGAGGGAGAGGGAGAGGGAGAGGGAGAGGGAGAGGGA
>JBBHKE010000312.1:0-32500 GCA_037447655.1 Zygnema cylindricum | reverse complement strand
ATTAAGTAAATAAATGGACCAAAAAAAAAGCTCTGAAAGTTTGAGGAAGAAAGTAACTCTAAAAGCTTTCACTTTTGTGTACAACAATGCTCATCCGAGATCTTAAAGCCATTTGGGTATTTCCGAAACTATATGTTTATAATTCATCAGGCTATAATATGTAAAAAACCCAAAAACAGCCGATAAATAGGAGCCAAAGATAAACTTCCATGGCTCTTAATTCACAATATCCTACAACAAGTTGACAAAAAGTAGTATAAAACTCTTAACCATATCCCCAAAACTTTACTACCTAGTCATATAGTCACAACACCAATACCCACAAACGAAAAACATAAATTTGGGTAGTCTAAAAAGCTAGGTTTACAGAAACAGTTTTAGGTTTACAAACTAGTGTTATTCTGTTGATAACAAAGCGATAAAAATTAAAAAACCTAAAGCTGGGACATGAAAGTTCATCAAAAGAAACAAATTAGAACAGACTTATGATTGAAAACAGACATAACATTAAGTTTGGCAATAAAAGATAACCATTTAAACTGACCTACAGACACAGAAATAATAATTTTGGATATAAAGACAATCGCTTTAACTTACCTACAGACACGGAAATATTGGTCTCATAGACTTGGTTTTTCCGAAGCTTGCGTTCCAAATGGGCAGCAATCCAAATGGTGGCCAAAGGCCCCCTTTTCGCTAAAAAAAAGGGAGAATAAAACATAGTTCCAAATTAACCAAAAAAAGGGAATGGGGACAAAAACAGTGAAACCTATTCACAATAAAAGCTCTTTCTTCTCTTCCTTTGGAGCTTTTCTCTTCCTTTTCTCTTCGACTAGTCTGTCTAAATACCGCGTAAGAGAAGAAAAAATACAGAATTGAATAGAAGCATACTGAAAGCGAGGAGCGGAAAACTGACTACACTTTAAAAGAAGAGAGAGGTTTGGAAAAAGAAGAGGGATGGGCACTTGAAACTATTCTCTTCCGCTTATTGCTTCTGCAAGAGAGTCGCCTTATAAAGAGAAGAGAGAAGGAGAGAGAAGGAGAGAGAAAGAGAGTGGCTGCTGCTTTAGAAAGGACTGAAACGTAAGCCTATGTGGTGGTACAGATAACCTAACCCTAAGTTTCTGCAGGCGAGATTTTGCCACGTGGAGGGCATGCAGTGCATCGTAGAGATACGTAGGAACAAGAGTAAAGAAGTACAAGAGAGGACAGATACGAAGTCGCATGCAGAAAACGATGCGAAGCTAAAATTTCAAAAAGAAAACTTGGCGCCAATGTGAAAGGAGAAGGAAATTCGAAATTTGAATGAGAGAAACGAAAAAAATTCAAAATTTCAGAATAAAAATTTGAGAGGGAAAGGCTTTCGCTTTGGAATGCCGCTACTTTCGACGTGACAGGCAGCGACGCCATAGTAAAGGAGTGCGAGCGAGCGAGAAAGGTGAATAACGGCGGTATGTTTGTGCGTGGTACACATGTACGAAGTTTCAATGTTTTACGGTCAAGATATTACTGTGAAACTGTAGGACTCCAAGTCTCCAACGTTCGCTTAACAGGTTATATTCTGCATGAGAGTGAGGATATCGCACTACACCGCCAATCGTTATTAGCGTGTAAGTTTTTTTAGAGTATAAAAATAATTACCGTGGTGTACGCTATTTAAGAATTTGAAAATTTTGAAAAAAATCATGCATTCTAATTGTTTGATTATGGTAATTTGGATCTTTGAAATAAAAAATGTCGGTCGCAAACATGCTTACACTAATATAAGTCTCCGTACAAAATCTAACAAATCGTACACAAATTGTACATTCACACGGTAACGCACGTGTCAGACGAGTATGTGCGAACGGGATTTTTTACGACCTGGTTTTTTTTCCTTTTGAGAACGCACATTCTCATGCGTCCGCGGTTACTAAAACTAATTTATTGTACTTTTTAACTTAAAAAGGTACATTTATGTACGAACAGACATTGACCGTACACCACTCTATTTAAGAGTAAGCGTACTGAAAAAACCCTAAATAGAATAAAGAAAAAAATAGAATGAACTACACTAATGGAGAATAAAAAAAAAAAGTGTGACGGAATTTGCATACATGGCTAACGCCATTGGACGAGGTAGCGATACATTATCGCGGAATCGCTATTCGCTAAAGGTTTCTTTAAGCGTGGGAAACAATTACCGTCATTTACGCTAATTGAGAATTTGGAAATTTTCAACGAAATCGTTTATTCTAATTAGGAATTAGGGTTTTTTTTAAATAGTGTGGATAATTCTATTTGAGAATTTAAAAAAAAAAGGTACCTTAAATAGCGTCCATTACGCCAATACCGATTCACGGTGTACTGTACACCGTGCATCGCTATTAGTGTTGATAATTTTTTCAGCACTTAAAACATCTTTTCTCCGTACACGCATGTCCGACTTTCAATTTGAGACCGCCAATCGGAAGCTGAGAGTTTTACCTTTCATTTGCAACCGTCAGATCCACAATCCTTCATCTGTGTACGGAGAAAATATATTTTAAGAGACGAAAAAAACACTAACGCTAATAGCGATTCACGGTGTTGCTGCCAAAAAATGTCTGGCACACTATCGGGAGTACGGAATTTATTCGCACTCTCAAAAATACGATCGGACGGTCAGGATCGGGTCCTTCGTAGAAAGGATGTGAATCACTGTTGCGTGGTTCACACTTGAAAAATGGGAAAACGGATGTCATAAATTTTGGGATCCGTACGCCATATTTCATAAAATGACAAAAAACGCGGCGGTGACGGTTGGGGCAGTTGGTTTGACCGTTTTGGAGCGAAGCGGCGACAAAAACGCAGTTGGCGGCGTAAAACCAGATAGCTGATAGAGCAACGGCAATCGCCATCCGCTATCGGACATCATGTTTGAATGCACTTTTTCGCTTTTGAAGAATTTGAAACGGCGCACGGACGCGGAACTGTACAAAAATTCATTCAGTCGCAAACTTATGAACAAACTAGAGGACCAACCGATAAGAGAACACGTAATGTAAAAAAAAAATACGATGGAAAAAAAGAAAAGATGGCATGTTCTAAGATCCTTCAAGGTTGTTTTGGTCTGAAAAACGCTTGCGGGGCAGTACATTTTGGTTTGGAAGGTTTCGTACATATCATGTCCGCAAAGCGTTTACTTTTCGTACGGACAACTGGCTCGTATCACGACACGCTACACCGCCAATCGTTATTAGCGTGTAAGTTTTTTTAGCGTATAAAAATAATTACAGTGGTGTACGCTATTTAAGAATTTGAAAATTTTGGAACAAATCATACATTCTAATTGTTTGATTATGGTAATTTAGATCTTTGAAAAAAAAAATGTCGGTCGCAAACATGCTTACACTAATATAAGTCTCCGTACAAAATCTGACATATCGTACAGAAGTCGTACATTCACACGGTCGAAACGCGGCTGTCGGACGAATATGTGCGAGCGGGATTTTTTACGGCCTGACATTTTTTCCTTTTTAGAACGCACATTCTCATGCGTCCACGGTTTCTAAAACTAATCTATTGTACTTTTAACTTAAAAAGATACATTTATGTATGGTCTGACACTGACCGTACACCACTCTATTTAAGGGACAACGTACTGAAAAAAACCCTAAATAGAATAAAGAAAAAAAAAGAATGAACTACGCTATTGGAGAATAAAAAAAAAAAAAAGCTGGACGGAATTAGTGTACACTCATAGAGTCAAAATTTCGAGCGACCGAATTAGAGTAATTTACTCTAATTACGATTCGCGGTGTACCAGCCACTAATACCAGTTATAGCCCTAATGTAATTACCCTATAAGTCGTCTATACACTTTTTTCATGTCTCATAAGCCCACTTAGGCTTCCTTTTGAACAAAAAACATCATGGTGATGACATTATCATTTTGATATTATGATTATGATTACGATTACTATTGCGATTACGATTATGATTACGATTATGAATAGATTATGATTATGAAAGTGTCCTAGCTGCAAGCAACATATCATATGAGAATAGTCTATGGAGCATGTTTGAAGCACCTGTGTGTGTACTCATGACTAAAATTTGCACGGTAATTTAGACCCACATTGATGTCTGCCATCATGGCGTTATATGTTTTATGCAAATGTTTCAATAATCTGGCTTCTTGTATGAATTGATCCTCATTTCTGATGCTCACCTTTTATGAATTGGAATCTGTTCTTTCAGGTGATGCTATTCTGGCTGCAAAAGTGCCGAACAAAGTGTTTTCTTTGGATCTTGTGTCGTCCAATCCATCAGTAATAACTTGCAACATGGCACATGTATGATTCTTCTCCACATCAAATCAATTCACATGCTTGACTTAACAGTATGAAATGGTTGTTTGTGGTGCAAATTGCCTTCTCAATTCTCCACTTTCCACTCTCCTATCTTTTCTTTTTTGACCATGTATGGTTCTCAAATCAATCTAATTGCTTTGAATACAGCACTAAATGGTTGCTCTGATGCAATTTGCACTTCCACTCGCCAGTCTCCACTCCACTCTCCACTCGTCTATCTTCATCTCTTTTTTTTGGCCTTATATGGTTTTCAAATCAATCCAAATGCAATTCAGATGCTTTTCTTACGACATCAAATGGTTGCTCGTGATGCAATCTGCACTCTGCACTCTCCACCCTCCACTCCTATCTTCATTTTTGTTTTTTTTTTGGGCACTGCAAAAAACTAGAGTGGGACATTTGTTCTGGATTGTTTATGATAACGACATCATAAGGCTCTTTTTGTCCTGAACTAGCAGCAATTGTTGGAAAGTCAGAAGATGTTTGCATTTTCAGTGTACTTTTACGATGACCGGACATCTTTAAATAAATGCTATTACTGTGACAAGCCGTCATTATATAGCAGAATGCAGGAAGTTGCAGAGTGATTGAAAATCAAGTCATGTTGATAAAAACATTGCAAACAAAAACAAATGGAGATGGAAAAGTCGAAGGCAAGTTTTTAGTGACTAGAATAGACAGGCTAGAATCAACAGACTTCACTATTGACTCGGGAGCCACACATCACATTTGTTATGTTAGAGAGTGGTTTATGATTTCTCTATGATAAATCTTTTGAAAACGACTTGTGTTTTGAAACATCGATGAATGTCATAATGCTGTCTTTGGTTTGGCGTTTCGCATTTTCCCTGATCTCTTATCATGTTGATCTTTCATGTGAGTGACAGAAGCAGCACATAGACTCTTTAGTTTTTTATGGTTTTTGTTCTTTCGAGGGTTTCTTTTGTCAACTGACAACATCAAGTGTGGACACCCTGAGAAAAGTATTCTCGTTTTCGGTATGGTCAAATACACAATTACATGACCCTGACCTCTTTTAATTTTTTACTGAAATTAACTTAGTTTTCTTGATAATGTTGTTATTCTTTATAATCTTGTTTCGGCAGACGCCGTTGGAAAAAGGGTCTGTGGACGTTGCAGTCTTCTGCTTGTCTCTTATGGGAATCGACTATCACGCTTATCTCTTTGAAGCATATAGAGTACTCAAGCCAAGGTGAGTCACTTTCTATCTATTTAGTTTGAGTTTTACCTCTGTCGTTAATGCTGCTTGACGTAACTCATATTATGTAGTGGATGTTTGTCTTTTCCACACTCCTTTTTATATTTAACGCCTTTTCTTCTGCACCACTCATGTCATATTAAGTGGTTTATTTGTAATTGTAATCAATACACCAGATTCCTGCTGTCTCTCCTTTATTTAGTGTTGGTAGATCGCGGAAAGCAGAGAAGTGAATGTGCTTTCCTTTTTGAAGTTGAGGTCGTTTAGTGAACTGACATAAAATCTTTGCATGCGTTTATTTCTGAGATCCCCAAGCTTTTGTGAATGGCTGGTTGGAAAATTACTGAGGCCTCCTCTTTTTTGAATTGTGTCAGTGGTTTCCTCCTTATCGCTGAGGTTAAGAGTCGTTTTGATCCTTCTACTGGTGGAGCAGACCAGGGAGAATTCATCAAGGCTCTTGCAGAGCTCGGGTTTCGATTGCAGTCACTGGTATGTTTCTTCATAGCAATGAACCTATCCGCACTATGGTGAAATGTCGGCCTGTTGACTGAGATTTGTCCCTTTTTGGTACAAAAGCTGTACCTTTTTAAATATATTTGTTTTTGTCCCTTTTTTTATACTTTTTTGTACCAAAATGTACAAATCTCAGTCAACAGCTCTAGGTTTCACCTCAGTTCCGATAGGCTTAATGTTCACTGTACTTAGCCAGTTTTTTGTCAGCGAGTTTATTTGCGTGACTTCTTTACTTGTTGGTCCTGTTATATTTCCCATTTCGTTGCAGTCCTTAGTAACTGTCGTTTTATATCATACATATTTTTCTGATCCGACTTTAACATTGTTTCTATTAAGTCCAAAAATAAAATATGCCAAGCTATAAAATAGTCTGGCCGAAACTACCGATGGTAAGGCAGTGACAGAGCTAACTTTCTGCAAAAGGGAGCTGTCTACTGCTTTGAAGTGTGGGTAGCGTGGGTAGTTCTCAGTCCCGATTTTTTTTAAACTATATCAACACTTCAAAGCTACCATTTTTGGAGCTGGTTTGCCTTACTTCTGAATGTTCAGTTTGCTTCGATTAGGCACGCTTTAAATTCCATCCGTCGGGCCCAACTTTACCAAATTACAGTAAGACCATGGTTGAGAATTTGTCTGTTCGTATGTTGTCCAGGTTAGTTGCTTGGTTGTGTTAGTACGGTACAAACGAACGGTAAGACAGAACAAACTAATCGATTACTCTATTTCACCGTGAATCGCTTTTAACGCTAAGAAATAATTAGTATGAGGATTGTTTTAGTGTTAATAACTGTATTTCCGGTCTGAATGACGTGGACGATTGGGATACTAATATTGATTTACATGTAGTAGCAAACTGGGTGTTTGACATTGCAGCTAAACTTCAAACTCATTTCGGTTCATTTTGCGAAAACATGAAGGTGTTTACAATTGTTTTTTTCCAGAAAGCAAGATAAACTGAATTGAATATAAGTGAAAAGCGTAATTAACCACGGGCTTGTTTTTTGTGTCATATACAAACTAACCTTTTTTAATGACTTAGTTTGATTTTCTCTAGTTTGACTTGTAACGACTTTTTTTGCAACGAGGTTGCTGTGTGTTTTTACATTTTTTGGTGAGGATGTTTTTTTCCGATAGTTATTTATCTTTTGAGTAGTCTTGCAGCATTGCTTATGTAAATTCTGTAACAGTTGTTTAACTGACAGCGGGTTCTTTCCAATCAATGGTGGGTATCATATTTTAAGTCAAGGATCTCTGATTTTCGCTTTGTTTAAAAGAACCTCCTGCAAGTTCACAACATCGGCTGACCAAGTCCAGATTTCAAATTTGAAATAAGCTTGTATCAATCTCCTCGTTTAAACCCCAACCTTTGCCGACTTTGCATTAGCCTGTTAAGGAATTAAAGATGTCGGAAATGATAACCTCAAAAGTCAACCTCAAAGTCAACCTCAAAAGTCAAGCTTAAAAGTCAAATCTGAAGACCTTGCAGCTCTGACAGGAACACAGTTGGTTTTGGGCGGTTATGGTGGCAGGACACAACAAACAAAATGTTTCTCATTTTCTTCCTCCAGAAAAAAAAGGTATAACTCTGAAAATTCACATTCTCCATGTCATGTATATATGTGTGTGTGTGTGTGTGTGTGTGTGTGTGTGTGTGTGTGTGTGTGTATATATATATACATATATATACTAATTAACAGCTTCCCTTCTGCGAAAACTGGCAGAAGTGTGGGTTTAATTTTCCTCTCTTTGCAAGCACTGACATGTGAAGCGTAGAACTCAGGCATATAGGGAAGGGCCTCGTTACGTTTTTATGTTTAGAGCATAGGTCAAATGTGTGGAAAATTTTCCCCCCTCCCCTCTTCTCCTCTCCCCCTCTCTCCCTCTCCCCCTTTTCCCCCTCTCCCCCTTTTCCCCCTCTCCCCGTCTCCCTTCTCCCCCTCACCCCCCTCTCACTCTCTTCCTTTCTCCCTCTCTCCCTCTCTCTCTCCCTCTCCCAAATCCCCCCACCCGCTCTCTCTCTCCCCCCCCCCTCCCTCCCTCCCCCCCCCCCCCCCTTCCCCCTCTCTTTGTGCACAATTTGTTGAATTTTCTTTTCGAAGTAATCATTTGGAAGGTATAAAACTTATTACCTTTTCGGGTATGTCATTTCGATGAGAATTCAAAAATAAAAAAAAAGGAACAAGAAAATAAGTTTATGTAATGGTCTTACCTTGGTAGGATGTTCGTATTAAACCTCTTTAGTCCCCTTTCGTCCACTACTTATTTAATAATGTGGAAAACGAACTTACCAATATGTGAATTATTCCTATTTCATCAATTTTTGCTAGAAATTTATACCGCTCATCGTTATTAGCCTTAAAGATTTATTAGTGTTAATGCAAAATTAGAATTAATAGTACTAAGTTAAATAATCTTGTTAACTCTATTTTGTAATTTTTGGCGAAAAAAAAGTCGCGACCGAATTAGTGTTATTACCACTAACAACGATGAGTGGTGTAGTAGTGGTGGGATGTAGAGAGATCATCTATACATCTATACATCAAGTACTATATAGTGAGATGTAGTATCTCTCTGTATACTACATCTCCTAGCAGTAGTAGTATATGTTCAGTGGTGTACTCTTATGTAGAGAGGTCACTTCCTCTTCATATCCACGTTTTTTGTTGGAACTTTCCAGAATTTCATCTTTTGGGCTTGGAAGTTTTTTGCAATTCAAGTGAAAGTCCAAAGAATGAAATGAATTGCTCAAATTGACTGAATCCAAACCCATTCCGGATTGTTGTGGTTGGTTTTGTTGGAGTTTGAACTTAACGTTAATGTGGCAAGTTTGAACTTAGTTTGTGAAAAGTACACCAACCATCGCTTTGTGAGTTAGTGAATTATTAGGGTTAATACTTTGGTCTGCATTGTGTTTTCCTACTTGGTTCATTATAGGCTACTTAATTAAATAGCGGTATTTACACAATGTTATGATTTTGGGTCAGAAAAACAGTCACTCAAAAACCCTAAAAAAACCTTTGATTAACTCTAAAAGTGATGGGCAGTGTAGTGCGTAGCGAAGTTTAGGCTAGAAGTGGTAATGAACAGTGGTTATCTTTAAAATTCAAACAACATATCTGTAGTATAGTACAATGCAGTACAGTGCAGTATAGGACACTGCTCAACGCAGTTAGAGTTGGTCAGTTATTGCATTAACCGTTTATTTGAACTAATTACACTAAATTGCGCTTCGGAACATGGCTTATTGTGAGCCACTTACTGAAATAGTGTTGTTAATGCTACTTTTATTATTTCGGGTCAGAAAAAACACTATGTTGATGTGGTGTGATCAATTCTATTAGTGATGTGAATGGTACAATACAAGAAGCTGTTTCCTTGGTTAGTTTTTGACTATATTGCTTGAGTTTTGTGGTCAGGTTGCTGAACCAATCAACAGGAAGAAGCTCGCGTCCATTGATTGGCCAACGCTGAAGGCATGCATTTATAAGAGGCGGTAACCGGGCGATACTTTTCTTCGTTTTCTAGTCAAAAAAAAAGTTTCGGGTGATTTTTTCTTTCTTTTTCTAGTGAAATCTTTTCGAGTGAGGTAAACAGATTGACCTTTGGGTCTTTTCGTCCCAAAGACTCTAATGAGAAAGTGATTGTTAACTGCAGAAGAATTAAAATGCTGACTCTCAAATGTTGTTTTGTTATTGAGGGTTTGTTATTCGTTCAAATATGTTATTTTTGGGACAAAATCATCAATTTCCAACAGATTGTGGCCTTGATGGTTGGTGTGTGAGAGGAGTTTCTGGTAGAAAATACATACATGCGAACATGAGAGTCTTGGCAATTCCCATGGCTGGTTTTGGAAAACAGTTTCCAAACTTAAAAATGCATGTTTAAGAATTTTGACTTTGTACAGTGTGGACAGTCCAGATTTTTTGAGATTGTGAGAAATGATCGAAGAATATGAGTCATGAATCGCTATAATACCATAATTTTGAAGGAGAAAAATTTAAATGTAAATCATATGTACGGTCTCACAAAGAGATTCTTGCCCTGTGTAGAAGAAACGACATCCGCATAGAATTTCGCCCTTCTGCCGTCCTGTAGATTCGTACTTCTAATAGCCTAAATATGACGATGTCAAGGGCAATTTTTTATCACACTTCACGTAACAATCATGTGACGAATTAAGTATATGATATTGTATATATTATATAAAATTTGTGAAATATTATATACTTATCGTATTCTAACCATTCAGAGTTTGACGTAAAGTACGCAATCTGTACGGTCGTATCATGTTGCGCGTTCAACAGCTCGTTTTTTACGCATCCCGAAACTTTTATTTAACGAAGACTTGTCGTTTGTACAACTGTTGGGATATCGTTCACATCCGGACGTATAAACTGTACACTTTTTTGATGCGATCCGTTGAGTTCTAAATTTGCCATGGCCATCGTGACGTCGTCAGATTTCATGGACTCTGTACTTGTTGACGTCATCTCTGCGCCAAGCAAAAATATGTTAGAAAACTGGGTGCATGATTGTACTTCTTGACGTCAGCTCTTGCTCCTAGCGATAGTGTGTTTCCCTTCGAATTTTTGATTCATTTTCAACATTTGGATGAGGATTTTGAAATGATGGACGATAACGCTGGGCAACATGGAAGACTCATCATCTCCCGCAGTATGCAAGTATGGTGCACAATGTTACCGACGTAATCCAGAGCACTTGAAACAGTTTCACCGTCCATTGGATGGAAAAGGTGATGCTGCCATCATCCAATCCGGTAGCTACGCACTTGATCAGAGAAGAACTGAGAACAGAGAAGAATACAAGCAGCCAAAGGGAAGATCAGAAAATATCAACTTGTCTGGCCTGAAACCTGCATCTCCCTTAGAATTTCTTTCTGAAGTCTCTAATAAGCATCCAGACTATTCAGGAACCCTAAAAGTGGCTAACAATCAAGTTGAGCGAACACATGAACCATGGTTGGAGAAAGCAAACTACTCATTTGCAAGAGTCGATAATAGTTATCGCCAAAAGAAGTCTTTTACAACCTCTTATGCCTCTAAAGACCGTTTAAAATTTCAAGATCACGTCAAAAGCTGTGAAGAAGAAGGCACTGTGCGACAAGTGTCACTTAACGGGGGAACGAAAAGGAGAGGGGGAGAGGGAGAGGGAGGGAGAGAGGGAGGGAAGGAGAGGGAGGGAGAACAAGCGGGAGATAGTGTTGCCGGAAAAAACGGAAAGAATCTCGAGACGGCGAGTATGAATAACAACTGTATAAGCGTTTTTTCACACAGCCATTACAGAAGCAGGCAGATTCTCTAGTGGTGCCACCGGTTGGAAAACCCCTCATGGTTCTTTTGGGAGGGCCACCTGGCAGTGGTAAAAGCACCTTTTGTGAAATGCTGATGAATAACGGCTCTCGTCCATGGACGAGAGTTTGTCAGGTAACATCTTTTATCTTATTTTTGTTTATTTGTATATTTTTTTTCACATGGTAATGCTAGGTATCTTGGAAATTTGCCATCTTTTCCTCTACTAGATTTTTGGACTTGACACCTGGCGCTCCCTCCCCTCCCTCCTCCCTCCCTCCCCCTCCCTCCTCGCTCCCTCCCCCCCCTCTCTCTCTCCCCCTGCCTCTCCTCTTCCTCAATATTCCATCAATGTATTTGCCTGGACACACATTTGTCGGTGAAAGCCAGATAATTTCACCAAATTCCTAGAAGCTACAGTGCCCATTGCTATTAGAGTTAGAGTGTGTATTTTTTGTGACTCAAAATCATAAATTGGTAGCCACGTGGAGAAATCTTATTTATTGTAGTTAATTCTTATAAAGTGTTAACGCTAATTATTCATTAACTCAATGTAAGCTGTAGTAAGGATAAAACAATGTGCCACTTTCGGTTGAGTGTAGGATAGTTCACCATATTTCAAATGTGCCAAAACAATTGGAAACTTTATATCCTGTTACCCTCGTGCTGTATGCGTATTATACTTTTAGTACGTATAGTATGATGGAATTCTAATAGTTTTCTTACATTTGAACTATGCCATAAATCTTCGGGGACAGCGGAGCGGTGAATATGGTCTGATGAATTGAAGGGCTGTTGTTTGATTTGTTATAGGACATTATTTCAGGTGGCAAACGGGGGAGCCGAAAACAATGTCTGAGGCTCACAAAAAGCGCCTTGTCCTGTGGGATGGGTGTACTGATTGATCGTTGCAACATGGAAGCGGAACAACGGAAGGATTTTTTAGCCATGGCTGCTGAAATGGGTGCAGATGCACATGCAGTCTTTTTCAGTCTTCCTCTCAATGTATGCATTGCCAGGGCAACTTCTCGGCAGTCCCATGAGGGTGGTGTGGAGGTAATTTTCAGCAAGTCCAGTTGCGAGGAATGCGAGAATGCTATTAATTTGGTCAAAGTTTTGCTGCTCAAAGTTTTAGTGATGTTTTGCTCTGGCCCTATGGCTTGACCTATTACTTTTTCTCAATAACCCTGAGATGTGATATGGTTGGTACTCTCCTTAGGCTTCAACCATGGAATTTATTTAACGCTGGAAAACATTCAAGGGTTGACTTCGTCACTCAAATCTCAAACATGAAAGAAATCCATAAACCGTTGACATTTGGAATGTGTTTTTATCGATAAACGTAATTCAAGCGTTTTTATAGTGGCAGTGTAGAACATTCAGGCAAACTAGGATCTAAAAGTTCGTTTAGAACATTACAATAATGAAAGATTGACTGACAGGCAGAGTGGATTTTTTTTTTTTTAATGGTTGAGACTAAAAGTCACCTATTCATTTTCAGGGGCCAAAAGCAGAGGCAATTGTGAAGATGAAACTGCGGAGGCGACAACTGCCGGTTTATGAAGAGGGTTTCAGACGTATTTCTGTGTGTCGTTCAGATGTTGAAGTTGCTAATACTCTGGAGCTTTACAAGAATCTCTCATCCACGGATAGTTTACCGGAGGGTGTGTATGGGGCTTCTCCATTGAGGAAAAAAAGTACCCAGATCTCCCGTAGTAACCAGCCAGACAAGCTTTCCAAAACTAGGGAGGCAAAACCGTCTTCAGGCATCAAAATAAGGACGCTTGAAGCTTTGAGTGGGTTTAGGCAGGTTAATGAAAACCCAAGTGGTAATGGATTTGAGCAAGTTCTGAATATGTGTAACAAGCCAAGGGAAGCTGCTTTCCCTCAAAGGGAGAACTCCGGGAGGTTCCATGCTGGGGATAGCACTGATCAGAGTGAAAAGAACAAAGGAAACGGTGATGAAGTATGTGACAATAATGATGACGAGGAGAAGGATGATGAGCAGGAGGCTCAGGAGGGAGTTTCAGGACCTTCTGGCAATTTTGCGGTTAGAATTACCTCCATGTTCTCCCCCTTGACCGTCATCTTATGTTGCTTGGTCATGAAATGTGTAATGTTGACTAGTATTGGTTTCTTAACTCCAGTTTTTTTTCATGACATTCTCTCTGATTTCATGAAGGGATTTGCCGACAATCCTGGAAACTCTGTGATTTTGCCCCTTCAACATTTTGAGCAAAAAAATTGTTCTGTTATCCTGTGATGCTTTTTTTTATTTTCCTGCGAGTCTTTTTTCTATCATCTCTGTGTTTTTATTTCTTATCTCTTTGTTCTTATCTTGTTATCTTTTATCTTTGCAGATCCCTAGCTCACCAAGTGTTCTTGCCCCTATCAGCGGGGAAAGGCACTCAAAGCAAAACTCTGAGATCTCTTTGCTCGCTTTTCCATCCATCTCTACGTCCGATTTTAAATTTGACCATGAGAAGGCGGCACGTGTTATTGTTGAATCTTCGAAGGAGTTTTTGGAAAATCGACAACATGAAGGACTGGGACTTGTGTTGGTGGACCTTTCGGAGAAGTCATCGATGCTCACAAAAGTTGCTCAAAAAGCACAGAGAGAGAGTCTGGACCCCACCCGGTTTCGAGTCTTTGCCGGAGATATAACAAAATTGCGTTCCTCGAAAGGCCCTCCTTGTCATGTGATTGCCAATGCCACAAATTGGTGAGAGCTTGGTACTTGGTTTTTACAATTTTGTGTTTACGTTTGTATTTATTTAGTCACATAACAAAGTATGGGAAACAGAGAGCAACGTCTACAGTTTTCACAAAATATGGGATTCTCGGCTTAATTTGGTTGTGTCTGATTTAGAAGAGGAGTTGAAGTGGATAAACTGAAACTGAAATTGTGTGGAGGGAAGAGATGCTCTGCCTTTTGCTGAGATTTGTTTCTCTTCTCTTCGTTTTCTTCATTTTCTGGGCAGGAGACTGAAGGAAGGAGGAGGAGGAGTAAACGCTGCGATACATGCGGCAGCTGGGCCAGAGCTTCTCAGAGTCACTAAAGAAAGGGCAGAAACTATTACCCCTGGATCTACATTGGCAGTCCCTCTCTCTCCTATTTGTCCCTTACGCCAGCATGAAGGAGTCACTCATGTGATTCATGTCTCCCTCGGCCCAAACATGAATGATAGACGTCCATATTGCCTTAGGAATGACTACACAAAAGGGGTAGCCCTTCTTCGTTCAGCATATCAATCACTTTTTACTGCATTTGCAGGGATTGTCAAAGGTCCTGGAAGTGGAGTGGAATTTAAGGCCATGTCTTCCTCTGTGACTGGGGGAGAGGGAGAGGGAGAGGGAGAAGCTGGTGGAATTCCTAAAAAAGGAAGCGTTAGTGAAAGGCTTACAGGTGACAAGACTGGAGGTGATAAGAATGATAAGACCAACTTGAAGGGAGGGCAGTCAAATGCATTTGATGTTTTGATGAGGGCTGGAAAAAGAAAAGATGCTCCTGTGTTGCATCCTGGAAGTGGTAACAAAAATAAACGAGAGAGAGTGAAAATAAACGAGCGAGGTGATAGTGCACATGTGGCAGATAAAGGAGGAATAGCTCACACTGATGGTGAAAGACCCTTTTGTTCTTTGGAGCCAAATGATTCTATCAGACATAATGACACGAATTTTCGCCCAGAGACTGATAGTGCACTGAATGACGCCGGTTGTTCACATGGGGGAACAGGTGATAGTAACAATCCTCAATCCGAAAAAAATCAAAACCCTAAAAAACCATGAAAACTGCAATCCTGAAACTGCAGCGGAAGCCGGACACCATGGCAGGAGCGGGCAAGGTTCGAACCACGAACAAACTCCTGGATCCTCTGGTGTGAGGCAATTTGACGAGGATATTGGACATAGAACTGAAGGAACAGAAGGAAATTTTCTGGGTCCCGGAGAAGAGAAGGCTGTTCTGGAAGATGTGGCACATGGGAAAGCAAGCAGAGCGAGTAAAGCAAGTGGGGTTGATGATGGGAGTAAAGGAGGGAGGGAGAGGGAGAGAGTTGGAGCCTGGTCGGATGGGCTACGAGTTATGGCAAAGCATCCTGAGAGGCATAAAGAGGCTGTGCTCGAGTACGGCGAGATGGCTGTGGTTGTTCAAGACCTCTACCCCAAGGTGGGACAATTGATCACTGAAAAGCTGCAACAATGTTAGTGATAGTTTACGATAGAAGGCGTTTTGATGTCGCCATCGGTTCACCCGTGTATCGCTATTAAAGACTATGTTTTTTTCGACCTTCGAACTCATTTTTCTGGGTGCACACTTGTCAGATTATCGATTCGACGGTTGCAAGGTAAGATTCTTACCTTTCAATTGGCAGTCTCCAAATTAAAATTTGACATGTGTGCACAGAGAAAAAATGATTTTTAGTAGCGGAAAAAACATTAACTCTATTGCCAGGATTATTCATAATATGAACCGCTTCTCACGCGTCAATTGAATTTTTAAATAAGTTTGAACAATGAATTTCGGAGTTTGTTTCAATTTGAACTGTTCAATGTTTAATATGTCACCTAATGAACACTATGACACGTGTAAATTTGGACACAGACATTGCGAAGTACTAGACTGACATTTGTGGGTACACGCCAAGTAAATGTCCAAGACATCTTAACTCTTTCCTACAATTTTGACCGAATCTTAAGTAAAAGCATATCAATGCGCAACTTCCGAAGTAAAAGGGGAATGTGGTAGGCTGCTTATTGTGATTGGGCCACGAAAATGTAGTGAAACTTAACGGAGATTTGCATGGGGACTGGTTTGGCACAAAAAAAATCGAGAGTAATGTATCAGTGGTTTGCCTGCTGGCAACTGCTCTACGAACTGAGAGCTATTTTCACGCGTTACACGTGACCGCGCTTGTGAAATCAATGTCTTTTTGACATGTGCAACTGCCCTGACTTTGTCTTAATCTCTAGCCATTTGTTCGCCGCGGCTCGTATTTTCCCGTAAACTGAACTTTACCCGCGATATTTATTGATCAACTAACTGAAAATCTTCATCATTATGGTATTACGGTAACAACGGATGGTGTAGCTCTGCATGCCCTAGATGTGTTTTTTGTGTTTGTGAGGTTGTAATAGGCTCCTAAGAGGGTTGCCAGGCTCGGCATCACGTGCTGGTGGTGGCTCGAGAGGACGGTCTTGATCGCATCTCACAAGTAGGGAAACAACATTTGCCATTATTGCAACACATGGACGCATTGGGCAGAAAGTGGGCTTCCACGTTCCAGGAATCAGATCCCTCCCTTCGTTTCCAATTTGGATATCATGCGGTGAGTTTTTATACTGCATGAGTGCTCAGCAAAAACTCCATATAGCACTTTGGAGTCATGAGGAAGAAGATTTTGAAAATGACTTCATCATACTGATCTTTTATAAATATCATACTGATCTTTATCCCTGCGGAGCATCAATGGATGATAAACGCCTTGGTTGTGGTTCAGGTGAGGCTGGGCACGTTTTCCACTCTGGAATTTGTACGGCGGTGTCTGAACTTATGTTAACTTCTAAGCTTCTTAAAAAAAAAAAAATTGGGGCTGTAGATCAATTGGTGTGTGTGTGTGTGTGTGACTACATTTTGCTCTTTTGCACTGAAATGTTTGTCCATTCTCGATATGCTTGGATCTCCCAGGAACCATCTATGAGGCAACTTCACTCCATGTCGTCAGCCAGGATTTCGACTCACCTTGCTTGAAGAACAAAAAACACTGGAATTCTTTCACAAGTGCCTTTTTCCTCCCCTCAAAGGTGGTGTTGGAAACAGTCGAGCAGACTGGGGCCGGGCCCACACTCCCTCCAGGGGAAGCAGAGAGGCTTCTGAAGCAGGAACTACGCTGTCACCGGTGTCGCAGCGTTGAGCCCAACATTCCCCGATTGAAGGTCCACATTAAAAAATGTAACATGTCCAAATAGGTACGTTAACGGTGTACAGAAGGTGCACGTAAAAAGCTTTTTCGGTTTTCTTTTTCTGTCATCCTCCTCTCTTCGCTTTCCCAACCATGGAGTTCTCAGACCCAAGTAGTCCGTGATCCCTGACTCCTTTCTCACATCATCTTTTTCCTTGACGATCACTTTAACCTACTCGGTCTTTCACTAGCTTCCAAATTCCCTTGTGACATGCCTCGATGGGTGTGTTATTCACATGCCTCGATGAGTAAGGTTCACATAAAAAAAAATGTACATGCTTCAATACGTCTGTTATTGGTGTACTGTAGGTGCACATAAAAAAGTGTAACATGCCTCAATGGGTATGTTATTGGTATACTGTTGTTACACCAGTTAGAATAAGAAAAGGAAGGATGTAAATATAACAATTCACAGTGAATTTAGTAGGGTTCTTCTTTTGGACATAATACGGGGTTTTTGGATTCCATCGTAAATGTGTTTTTCAAGAATTTGAATGAAGATTTTGAGACAATCAAAGATGAACGTGGTGTTGGGAGTTCTTTTTCTAATGTTTTGATAAATTGCTAAATCACGAGCTGCATATGTTGCAAGAGGAACAAAAGTCGATTCAAAAGTGTGAATGTATTGAATTTCCTAATTGTCAGGTGATATATCTTGAAGAATTTTGCCTTAAGTATGTGGGCGAGAAAGTCGAGAGACTCAAGAAATAGGTAAAGTCCACTTCACAAAAATTAAATATGGAGATATTTGGTTTGGAAGCATGGGAAAAAAATTCGGCAAAATTGCAAAATAACCTACTTCAAGTTTTACATCACAATGTCCGCATTGGCATATTGTCATTTCGAAAAGACGCAACATTGGCATTTTGAAAACTATCACATGTAACCACTGCCGGAAAATGGGTGAACAATATACACTGAACCTGTGTCGGTGCAACAGATAAAATATTATACATCGTTAGGGCAACATTTTTAGCACATTGGAAATTGCTGATGCGATATGCTATGCAACACTACACTGTCTGTAGGGTTACTGAATTATTAGTGTGAATACTTGTATTAAAATAGGCTTTACAAACTTATATTTTGTCATGTGGCTCATTCTGGGCCATTTAAAGAATAATGCTATTTACACTCCTTAATGATTTTAGGAAGTGTTGGATATTGAACTGGTCTTGCAGATAACCAACAAATACTTTTTTTAAGGGTATCGATATTCAGTCTGTCGGTCCGATATATCCGGAAGCCAATAATTGAAATAATCAACATCGCTTTCGAGCGACATGAGTGTACAATTCCTTACATTCGGAACAAACATCACTTTTCGTAATTGACGTATATACCGTACGTTTGGTATATACTTTACTCATAAAGTGAAAAACTATCGTAAAAACAAAACTTTACTATCGTTTGGTAAAAAATTATCCTTTACTCCGTACATCTAAAATACCTTAATATTAAAAAAATTGGTCGATTTTTTTGAAATTGCGATGCATTAAATCCGATTTCGAACGACACGCAACACTATATCCCGTTAAGAAAAACACTCACTCGAGTTAGCATGATTCAACTCTAATAACGATTCCCACAATAGTCCAACTACCCAAAAATCCAGCTGTTAATAAAGCGAGCTAGATCAACGGAACAATTGGAAATGCTATCCCCTACGTGCTTATGTCATACTATACGCGTACTTTACGTGTTTAGTACGGATAAACAATATTCAATTTTTTACTAATTTATGAGTAATACGGTACACCGCGAATCGTTATTAGTGTCAAAGTTTAAATAGTGTTGAAGAAAATATACCGTACTTGATGCTAATTAAGAATTTGAAAATTTTCAAAAAAAAGGTGTATTCTAATTTCGGCGTTAATGCTAATTTGGGAACAGCAAAAATGGAATATTCGCCGTACGATTATCTACATTAACATATGTATTCGTACAAAATATAAGAAATCATACGCCGTCGCGAATTTAAAATATCCGTACATACCATACTAATTTCCGTGTCAGACTAATCCCGTTTTTTGGAGCGCACGTTCCTATGCGAGCGCGTCTGATTTAACTCATTTTTTGTAAATTTTCACTTGAAAAGGTACATTTCTGTACGGTCTGACATCGACCGTACACCACACTATTTAGATTTTATTGTACTTTCAGGCTTCACGCTATTTTGTACGGTACCTTAATTAACGTCAAGGAAAAATTAAAATCATGTATCCTATTTGAAAAAAAAAATCAAAATTATAAGAACCCAAATTAGTGACCTTGACACTAATAAGTAATAACGATTCGCGGTGTACCGCATAGCGTTTGCATTTGCAGTTTCGCCACATTTGAAGTGTTGAACCATGATTTATAACTTAATATTTTCAACTTTTGTCTGTATACAGCTGCTGCACAATTCTTGCTGAGCTCCACCGCAGTTGTAAGTGGACCAGGAAAGTGCCCAAACAGGCGAGCGGGAACTTCATAATGGCTGCTCGACCGACACATGGCACCTGACGCCATTCGTTTTCCAGCTGTCGGCCGCCACGGCTTGGTTGACCCCGTCACGTCACCGGCTGCGGCCTGGTGGCCATGGCGGCTATGTCTTCCGGCTCCTCGTCAGTCATAGCGTTACTTCCACGTGGACAAACCGAAGCCTTCACATTGTTTAGTCGACGGGCTTTGACTTCAAAGCCTCGCCCGGAAGTTTTTGTGTAAGTTTTTTGATTTTTAAACTAATTTTCAATTCTTAAGAAAAAATTGTTTAATTTAGCTTTTTAGAAGTTTTTCAGTTTTCCAAGTTGTCAACCATTTCTAGTTCTAATCAAGGTATTCAATTCGAGTTTCTTGGAAAGTGACGTGACAGCTAAGCATTTAAAGTTTAAATTCATTCTTCTATTCTTTTTGGTTTTTAATCCTATTTTGTTGTTTGCAATCAAATAGGATATCTTTTCAGAATTGAATTGCATCAATTTTTAACAATAATCACAAAGAGTGGGAAATGTTATCGTCGTCATTTATACAATAGCATGTAATAAATTGCTACTACTGGCCTTCAATGCTACGCTGATATCTAGCTAATTGCCCTTATACTCATTACAAATTACTACCACGTTATGACTAATGGCAATATTTTATTGTTCTCATCATTATTAATGTTAGTAACACCTGTTGAAAAGCATTCATGATAAATATATTCACTTTGAAGTTTTTAGAAAATGTTTCAGTTGTTAAATGTTTGTACTTTATATACAATTTTGTTTCTACGGCAATTTGCTACATGAGAAACAGGTATAATACAAAGCAGCCAAGTGAAAAGTGCAGATCAAACTAGCATATACTAGCTATGATTAGTTAAATCAAACTGTAGGAACTTATGTCTCCTATTTCAAATCATCTACCAAAACAATTAATTTTGAATTGCAATTGCCGGTTCAGATATGTTGGTTTGTTACAGTGTGGAGTTAACGAAGTTATTATCATAAAACGATTAGTGAAGGAAATAACCTCGTGATTGGTTCTTTAAGTGGCGGGAAAAAGGGAATTTCCTTACATGTAGCCCTTTTTGCATATTTAAGGCACGAGTTCTCTTTAAGCCTCAATTTTATGAATTCTTTTATTTTCGGCCATTGTAAATATTTGATGAATTTTTCTGGGAATGTTTGGTTTACCACGTCATGACAATCATATCGCAACAATGATGATGAAGAATGATGATGAATTTCATTGTTGATGTGTGCAGCAATGATATTACCATGCTGCTTGTTGCAACTAATCTGTACCTCTGAGAAAGATACTAATTTTTAGCTACCAATTTTTTGGAACGACATGGTTTATGTTTGGACCGGAATAGTTATAAACGATAAAATCTGCAGACCCTTTACACGACCTTATATGCATACTTGATATGAGTTTCCTATTCACATTATAAGGCCTTCCAGACTACTTATGTCGCAATATATAAGGCATATTAATGTATAAGCGAAACGGACGGGTTGTCTTATTATTGTAGTGTAGTCATTACCGACAAGAAATGTGCATCAGTTTGTGATTGTTGTCAACGGCTGATTGCATAATTCTTCATTGGTTGCCTTTTTTGCACTTCCACAGGGAGATTATTTCAACATTCAGCAATGAGATTTATCTCATTCGCTAGGGAATGAAAAACTATCCAATCATTGAATTCTTTGAACCATGTTCTTAAGACATGTTTGTTTATCCAACTAAGTGACGCAAAACCACAACTCTTTGTAATTGTTGGATAGAACGAAGTGAGACAGTTTGTCGCGGTTATATTAAGGCAATTATCTGGATCACGTTCAAATTACAACTGGAGCACATTGATTTTGTGGCGCATGACAGAGTTTTGGTGTCTAGTGTATTGCTTGGTGCCTGTAGTTCTAGGAAAGTTATTTGTTGTTCATTCATCTATTTCAGAATGTTTCATCATGTAGGTGGACAAACAATATCACAGATAACAGGAACCAAAGCTTGCATCATGCAAACTTCGAGAAAAGTGTGCTGGATGTTTTTTGCATTCACAAAAATGCTCACGGGAAAATGTTAATGAATGTGTAAGGTGCTAGCATAAACCACATTCGAACTTTTTAAGCCTCACATTTACCTGAGATGTTATGAAGTTTTTTCTGTTATAGCCTCAATCGGGAGATTTGGTTTTTTTTTACTGCCAATACTCTGCCTGCATTCCATGTTTTACTCTTTTACTGTTTTACTCTTTTGGTGTTTACTCTTTCAGTGCTTTTTGTTTAGTATTGAGCTCACATGCTTTTTGTGATCTAATCCTCCCTTTTGATTGATGGGTTAACAGACAGAGTGGTAGGATACCACATAAACCTAGTTCATCGGTGTCCGAAAAATGGGAGCCATACAGGCTCGACAAAAAAGAAATAAAACCCTCGTCTCAACCTGTGTTTGTTGCTAAAAAGCCTTTGCGAAATGCGACCAAAGACACTGTTGCGTGTGCTCCTGAAATTTTGCGAAGTTTCTCAAAAAATGACCAACCATTTAGAGAGACACCGGCTGCATCTGTTAGTCGTGGAGCATATACTTGTTTTGGGCAAGATAGCTCACAAGCTCTTAAGCCTCAATTGCTTGAAGAGAAATGCCCACAAGTCGATGATTTGACATTTGCGCACATCGAAAGGGGTACACCGGCAAACACTACAAGACAAGGAACAATCATAGGAGAGGAGGACAGTAGAGCTTATTTGCAGGAGAATGAACTCTCTATCAAAGGCAGAAGTTGTAACACAGCTCTGACAGAGGGTCAAGAGGAATGTCTAATGCCATCGGAGCCAACTGTGGAGCTAAAACCACGCCCAGATGAAACCATTTGGGAGGTGCAATCAATAGAGGATGCACATGAAGTTGTACAACTCCTTATGACGAAGCATAGAGACAAAATTCACGCTTGTGACACAGAGGTGGGTTGAAAGTGGCAAGCAAATATGTAAGAGGACATCTGAGATCAACCTTAGTATGCTCTATAGCTATCCCCTTCAATCAAATTTGAGGAACTACATGTCTATCACAGTTTTGAGATGATAGTGGTGTCACACGTTAAGGCTCTCTCATATTGGAAGGTCTGCATACAAGGTTAACATCAAGTTAACATTAGTGGAATTGGACTTGCTCTGCATAGGCGGCCAGTGCTGGAACAGTAGTCAAAACCGCAAGACAAAAAAAACAGAGAAGATATGCTAATGCTGAGAAAAGAGTAAGCTGTCATTATGGATGAGATGGGAGCTTGCAATGTTGCTGAAAGAATCTGTAGGGAGTTTTTGGGCTGTTCAGGTGACAGAGATAGACGTGAAGAAAGAGAGCCCTGTAGGACATGGCCGTATTGTCTGTTTTTCGATTTACTGTGGACCTGGAGTAGATATTGGTCGTGGGCACAGTCAAATCTGGGTGGATGTTCTTGAAGAAACTGAGGCCATGTTATTGGCATTCCAGCCATACTTCGAAGATACTGGTATTCAAAAGGTTGGTACCCCAAAAGTTCATGTTGACCACTATGTTGTTCACTTGTTTTATTTCTTCTTCTTTTTCTAATCGTACCACTTGCATTCCAGCCATACTTCGAAGATCCTGGTATTCAAAAGGTTGGTCCCCTAAAGTTCATGTTGAACACTATGTTGTTCACTTGTTTTATTTCTTCTTCTTTTTCTAATTGTACCACTTGTTTTTCTCAGATGTTTCCGCTTAGTCAAATTGAACAGGCTTTTAACTTCAATTGGGGAACTTGCCACTGTTTTGGTCATTATTTGTGGGTCTAGAATTACTCACTAGCATGTGTTTGATTTTGACGTCTGACCTTGTAGGTGTGGCATAATTACAGCTTCGACTACCACATTTTAATGAATTATGGTATCAATCCACAAGGTTTTCATGCGGATACAATGCACCTGGCTCGCCTTTGGAATACATCCAGGAAGGGAAATACTGGAGGCTATTCGCTTCTGTCTCTGACCTCTGACAGAAGTGTGATGAATGGAAGGAAAACGGTTGAAAATTGTCGGGATTTGTGGGACTACGAGACTCCTCTTGCTGGCAAGTCATCAATGAAACTTCTATTTGGCAAACATCAGGTTTTGAAGAGTGGTCGTCCCGGCAAGACGCTTGTGATACCGCCAATCCACACTATTCAGGTGAATATGTAACAATTTGGAAAATGTGTTAGAAGTGTGTTTGGGTGTTGTGCAAAGGTTTGTGCTAGACATTGTCGTGAACATTTATAAGCTCATTTCTTCCGGAAGTTTATGAGATTGACATTTCTTTCTTAGTAAAAGAGGAGCTAAATGAGCCAGTACGTGCCTTTTTGTTCCCTTCCAAGGTAAACTGAAAAAGGTGACATGTGTAGGGAATTGTTAGGGTGTTTAAATGGATGCCTTTCCTGTTTTTCTTTTTGAGGGCTGCACAGTGCTGTTTTAAGCTAGATGGTGGAAACACCAACGTCAAAGAGGAATTACAAATTCGGCCGTTTTTCCACAAACACGCACAGTATATTTTAACTCAGTCCTCAAGGCTATCACTTGAAAGAACTCGTAGCAAGAATATTCCACACCCATCATGCACAGAACCTAGAGTTGAAAATTATGTTTCTTCATTCTAGCTTTGCTTCTCTTAACTCACATGTTTGTCTGAGGAATTTTGTTTTTTAGGAACGAGCTGTTTAATTGGGATTCTTGATGTTTTGCAGACTGACCCCAATGAACGTGCCAAATGGATCCGGTACTCCGTTTATGATGTTGTAAGCACATGGTTTCTTTGGAGAAGTTTAAATCGTAAACTCACTTATCAACCGATCTATGATTGGGAGAGCTCATGCACAAAAGAACAGGGCAGTCTGTATGACTTTTACCAATATTATTGGCGTCCTTTTGGGGAAGTTCTGGTTCGTATGGAACGCGAGGGTATGCTCGTGGACCGTGAGCATTTAGCAGCCATGGAAAAGAAAGCAATGCAACAGCAGAAAGCTTCAGAGGACAGTTTTCGGAAATGGGCAATGAAATATTCTCCAGATGCACAGTATATGAATGTGGGGAGTGATCCACAGCTTCGACAGCTGTTGTTTGGGGGCTGTGAGAATTCGTGCGCCTCAGCCTCAACTCCTACAACATGTATAGATTTGGGCAGTGTTTGTGATGTGGCATTTATTGACTTCCAGGTGTCTTGTTTATTTTTATTTTTCTGGTGTTTCATCTGGTTCGTTTGGATCTGGCATTCAGACATATCGAGGCTGAAAGGCTGGCCTGGCCCTTTTGGCCCCTTTAAAGCTGATGTTTCAAGTATCTAACTTGAATCGTTGTCACATTGTGATTGTGGGAGAGAGAGTACTGGAAAGGATACAGAAGTCAAGGTGGTGGAGGGTAGGATAAACATGAAAGGATAATCACATGATATCGTCTCTTTTTCATAGATAATAGTGATGTCCAATTATTTTCGAGGTTTGTTTTTAGTGATTGATGAGAACTCTGATTCTGGGAATCGTGAATTAATATCCCAAGGATGCATGAGGGATCTTATGGCTTTTGACAAGCATTAATTCATAGCAATTTCTATACGTTACTTGCAGGAGAAGCAAATTGCCTTTGCCAACTGAGCGTGTATTTAAAGTGCCTAACACGACAGGATTTATTGAAGAGGGCAAAAAAGTCCCCAAGAAGAATCGCCCCATAACTTTGCGACGCATTGAGTCGTCAATTACTGTTGAGAATCGAACTGTATCTGGATGGCCAGCTGTCAGTGGTAAAGTGCTTCAGAGACTAGCTGGAGTATCGTACGATTATACCATGATAGAGGAGGAAGATGATAGCAGTTCTGACGAGGCAGAGAGTCAGTATGATTCAGAAGGTGAAGCAGACAATATTGTTGTGGGGCTAATAGGTGAAGATAAAGTTGAGAAGATAGATGAGAAAATAGACGAGAAGAAAGTTGAGAATGTAGGTGAGGAATTAATAGATGCCAACTTAGCTGAGAAGATAGATGGGAAATTAATGAGAAGTTAGATGACCACTTAGATGAGACAATAGACGAAAGTAAAGATTCTGGTGGAGGCATGTGTAGGCAGGTCGATGGGAACAATAATTTTGGTGTACAATTGTCCCAGGAAGATCCGGTCTTGAATCGAAAAGGAAATACAGAGATGGACTCGGATCAGCAAATAAGTTTAACAGAAGGGAAGGATGTGGAGAGAATAATATGGTGGGACATTGAGGCAGAAGGAATGTTGGTAGGGAGAGAGACTCCTACAAAAGAGTCTACTCCTGTGGCAGAATTGGATGCAGTTTTAGAAATGGGAGGGCAAAAAGCGAGAGATAAACTGCTTGAAGCTGGTGGATTTTGTGAATGGGTCAAGTCTTGGAATGGTGGTTTTAAGGCCCATTTATCAAAAAAACAGGGTTTGGATGGGAACATTGCTGGGATGATGGGAGGAGTAATTACACCTTATACTTCGAATATAGGAGAAGTGTCAGGTCAGACCTCTGACAAAGAAGATTCAGATGATACAGATGAGATTGAGGAGGATTTGTCCAAATATGGCAAAGCATATGAGGCTTTTGGGAAAGGGAAGAGGGGAAAGGAGGCGTGTTGGGCATTTGCTGCTCTTTTTGAAGTGTCAGCCATTAATACTCTTCTCTCCAACTTTCTTTTGCCTTTACAGGTGCCCGATTCCCTTTTACGCAGCTGATCAAATATTGCAAAATGTCCTCTAGTCTGTTGTAATTTTTCTAGAGTACTTAGGTGGATTAGAATTGTTTTCTCGTCTTGCTTTGATTTACAGTGAAACTGAAATGAAATTGGAACAGAAAATTGACGGTTCTATGAATTGCAGGGCCGGGAGATTATGGGTCCAACAGGACGTATTCATTGTTCTCTCAATTTAAATACTGAAACTGGACGACTTTCTGCACGTAGACCGAGCCTACAGGTGGGATCCTGATCCAAAAGAGTTATCTACCTTAACCTTTTACCTTCTATCAAATCCTTCTTCCAAATGGCCGAGCTGTCTTCTTTTTTTCATGTGCAAATGCTGGTTAAATATGCGTATAAAGAAATTTGGTCTGATTATTTTGTTGACGTGTCATATTTTTGCAATGTTTTCAGAATCAACCAGGCATGGAAAAGGATCGCTATTATATTCGGAGGGCTTTCCAGGCAGCTGATGGCAATACCCTAATTGTCGCCGATTATGGACAGGTAACTCCTCGGAACCAGAGGAAAGTTTTGGGAAAGAATTTGGTTTGAATGGCGAAAGGATTCACTGTCAACTGTAATTATTCTGGGCAGACTAATAACAAAGCAATATAATTTGTGCCAAATCGTGGATGCAAAGAAGTGTTTTTTTGACTCTTGTTGTTTGGGATTTGGGTTTAATGTTGCCACACTAATAAATATTCCTGCGGGAAAAAATATAAAAAGTTACTATGTTCTGTACTGATTACGATTAGTTTTGTTTAGTGCTGGAAACAGTGGGAGGCAACGTTGCTGTTTTAGTTTCAGTCTTTGATGTTGGCACATAAAATTTCTGAAGTTGAGCATAACTTTTGATTTTTGGATTGGTGACTGTCTTCACTGAGTACATTCACGAAGATTGAAAATAGAGACAGAACCATGGAGAGATCAGATTCATATCCTCTTACTCCTGATTTGTGTGTAACTCAATACATGACTAGTCTTATATGGGAAGTTGAACATTTATTTGCTTATTAGTACAAGTCATATGTAATTAACTTCCTTTAATATAGTTTAATTTGACAGCTTGAGCTACGAATTCTGGCCCATTTGGCTCAATGCAAGAGTATGTTGACTGCTTTCAAAGCTGGAGGGGATTTCCACTCTCGAACTGCTTTGAATATGTATCCACATGTGAGAGAGGCGGTAGAAAAAGGTGAGGTTATCCTGGAGTGGGACCCACAACCTGGTCAGGAGAAGCCTCCAGTTCCTCTTCTAAAAGATAAGTTTCGAGGAGAGAGACAGAAGGCCAAGATGTTGAACTTCTCCATCGCTTATGGGAAGACAGTTATGGGACTCGGAAAAGATTGGAAGGTGAGATTTTAAGATTTTTGCTGTGAAAATTTGAGAAAATGGAACACAGGAGATCACTAATATACCAGTTTATGGATGGTATAGAGCATCAAAGGTAGGCAATTATGGCACTGGGAATGATCTTGTAATTTTACGGAGGTTATAGGTTATGGTCAAAGCTAGGTCTGGTTATTTACTTCATTCATACGGCTAAGACTTGTTTGTTTCTTTAATTACTGTCAGTAATGAAAAGTAAAAGGAATGAAATCAGCTGACTCTGTTGCCATGTGTGCTTTAGGTTTCTCGCTTTGAAGCAGAGAAAACTGTAAATTTATGGTATAGCGATCGGCCAGAGGTGAAAAAATGGCAGGAGGAGAGAATTGCTGAAGCGAAGAAAACAAAAAAAGTGAGGACATTGCTCGGTCGTCCTCGAGATCTGCCAGACATTAATAATAAAGACGATCGAATTTCATCACATTTTGAGAGAGCAGCAATTAACACACCAGTACAGGTATGTCTGGACTGCTTTATTTATCGGGAGGATTTGCGAGTCTTTGAGCTCCACAGAAGAGTGCTGAAAGGACTAATGTATTCAGGAGGGTCATATTTTATTTTTGTAACTTAGCAAGTAGAGACTTGGTTTACGTAATGACTCGGTTGATTGTCAGGAAATTTGAAACTCTCTCCTGAAAATTGTCTTGCAAATAACTTTTTCTTCCTCCTTCCCAGCTTGAATAGAATATCCAGTGCTGGCATGTTATTTCGGTTGAATGCTTTACCGGGATTCTAATGACTTTTAAAACAGTTTCTGAAGGCATTTAAGCGCAGTTTGTCGACTTTTTTGTGGAATTCCGAAGACTTCTTAACGCACTTCTGAAGACTTTTTGACGCAGGTTTGAAGACTTTTTACGCTAGTTTTGGAGCATTTTAGTGTAGGTTTGAAGACATTCTAACGCTGTTTTGAATTAAAAAATATTGTAGTTTGTTAAACTCAGTTTCGAAGACTTGCTAACGCTCCTTTTAATGCCGGTATGAGACTGTTTTACTCAGTTCTGACAGTTTTTAACACTGTTTCGGTGGTACAGGGAAGTGCGGCTGACATTGCAATGCTGGCCATGCTGCGCCTCGATGCCAACGCTGAGCTGGCAGCACTTGGTTACAAACTGCTGCTTCAGGTACACTGCTTACCATTATTATACGGCTTAGCATCTTTACACCTCTTACCACTATTACCCGGTTGACCACTATAGACCACTTACCACTACTACACTGCTTACCACTATTAGATTGCCGCTTACCACTGTTGGTGTGGATTGTGTGGGTTGTGTTGGTTAAGGTTATAATTGTTTGGCAGTTTTTGGTACAAATTTCAAGGGCTTGATGTCTTCCACTCTTAGTCATGTCGTGTACTCAAGACAGGTTGACAGGTCCTTAACCCTCCTTTATGGACTTTGTTGACAAGTAGTGCGGACGCCACCAGTGGTGGTAAGCAGTGTAAAAGAATATGTCTGAGGACGGAAAGAACAAAAGAGGAGGACAAAAGTAGGACAGAAAGCAAGAAAGAAAATAAGAAAGATGATAAACTGAAAAGAAATAAAATAAAAAATCAGAAATAAGGGAGGAAAGAAATAATCTAGGAAGAAAACAAAGAAAAACACAGAGAGGGAAAAAAAACAGTTTTCTTTCAGCAAGTCACAGCTGAAATGTTTGGAGGGCAGTAATCGAGAGAGCATATCACTCACCACTTTTAGAGTGGACTATTTTTTCAAGTTGATAACTTTGCTATCATTACTGATCCGCTCTAGATTTGCTACGATTCTTTCTGATGCGAGGCATTTCTCATTTAATAACTCTTATCTATGAAACAGAGAAAACAGGTTTACCATAAAAAAACGTTGGAATAAAGCAGCATTTATATATTGTCTCCTGTGTGAATCACAGTGCGATTCACACAAACACAATTTAAGAACTGCTTTATTTCACTGTCTTTCATGGTAAACTAGGTATACTTGTCTAATACAAAAGCATTTCTGATATACGATGTTCACTGCGAATCGCTATTAACATAATTAGTATGGGGACTTTTTAGGGTTGATAATTATTTTTTCTGTCCAAATGGCGTGGACAATTTTGAACCGCAAAAGAATTGGCATTAAGAAAAAAAAGTAGTATTAATAACGCTATTTTGAGTTCAGATCAGAAAAGATTGGGACGGAATAAGTGCTCATGGTGTAGTCACTTTAGGAAGGTTTAAAAGCAGTAAGAAAGGCTGAGAGAGATTTTTGAGTGTTTGGTTTTCTGTAGGTCCACGACGAGGTCATTTTGGAGGGGCCGGAAGAGCATGCCAAAAGAGCACTAGAAATTGTTTTGGATTGTATGCAAAAACCCTTCCCTAAGTGGTCAATGCGGGAGTGGTCGATGCGGGAGTGGTTTTCAAATGAAGGAAAGGGGAGAGACGTGAGTTGGGAATACTGGGTTCGACTCTTGCTCGTGGTTTCGCCAGAACTGTAAAGCTTTTCACAGAAACCACAAATGGTTTTGAATTGCTTTTGAAATTTTGTTATTTGTCTGTGACATATTGTCAGCCCTCTTCTTCACTGACGTCCGACTCTTAGCGAAGGCCTTATTACTAGAAGTGAAGAGATGAAATGAGGTCGAATGTAGAACGGCTAATGTTTACATCGTGTTCGGGAGCTGTAGTCAAGTGTCACTCAAATGTGACTCCTTGCTTGAAGTTTAACACGTCTCCCGCTCCTGTTTAAAAAGCTTAAAGGTTAGAGAACGGTTGAAGCTTGACGAGCTTGATTTGACTTGGGAGTAACGGTTCTGCTGCCCTATCAGTTACAAAAAAAAGAATCAGGATGTGTATACGAATTTTAGGATCTGCAGATGAGCGTAGGAAAAATTACAAAATCTGATTCTTATAGAGGTTCCAAAAGGCTACAGCTTTTTATTTGCATGGAGAAATTCAGGCTGGTTTGATATGAAGGATGTTTTATGCTTACTCTACTTTAAATGCCTTTCTTAGTCTGCCTTCATGTAAATTGCGTACCTCGTCATTTCTTCCCTCCCTTTTGATTTTATATCCTTCAGCATTCGCTATACATGGATCTTTTTTTGATCAAATATGCTATATTGGTATACAAAATGGTCAATAACAACAAGATGAAAATGCCTTCGACCCACTCCCACGGTTGATGTTATTTTTGTCAAACAGGTGACCATAAGTTGGAACTTTCTGAAGGTATTACCAATGCCTCGTGCTGTTGCAGTGGTCTATAATCTGTACCATGATGGGATCAACAGATGCACAGCCTTGAAAAATTAAGCACATTTGCCAGAATGTGTACACTAGAAGAATTTGCACTAATAGTTTTTACAACCTATGATGCAAATCGGCAGGCAAAAAGGTTGTGGTTCTTCTTCACTGCATAGCATGACAGCGTTAAACAACCAATCTACAAACAAACTATATTATCAAACTAGTATACTCTCTTACGAGTTCATGGTTCACAATAGCGTCAATCAGTACAACAACAGTAAAAGGAAATACACCACATTAAAATCAAACTAGCAAGTGCTTCCATGCAAGCAAAAAGCTCACATAAGCCAGTCTCCAAAATGACTCCTTGTGTGATTGGTCAGAGTGCCCTTTCTCAACGTCAGTACAACAGTAGCACAGAAAGGTATTCTGCACTCATAAAACGACGAAAAGAAGCAACACGGCCCAGAACAGAGATTGTTGTCCCATACAATCCAAAGTTTTGGCATCTTCATCCACCGTTTATTGTCTCAATTGTCCTTGCAACTAGCAAAACGTCAACATGTAGTGCTCCATGCCACACTTTTACATGCTCATCATGATGCAAACAAGTTTAGTCAAAAAAATTGACACAATTAAAAGGGGAAGTGTCAACCAAAAAAAAACCTTCCTACTAAACCAATCTATACCTATTTCCCCTACAAAACCCTTCGCTTCCCAAACCCATCTTCAGGTTGCATAGAGGCAAAAGTAATGCTCAATTATAGAGTGAAACCATTGGTCGAGAAAAACGACAGCGTTTTAGCATTTTTCTCCCAGTCCCTTTCACAACAGAAATGTTTCTCCACTGTCAGTCCTGCCTTCGGCATGGGAGCACAGTGACAGAAAGAACTTTGGACGAATCTCCTCTTTATTAGGTCCATGTGGATACCTACTTTACAGCTGCACTATGCTATATACATGCCACCTCAAGATGTCGAATGCAAACAGAGATAGAAACCACGTCCCACGGACCTCTTCTGCTGTTGTTGCAGTTACAAAGTTTGGTTGGTTCTCTTCACCAGAAAGCTTGGAGAACTGAACATACAAAAAAAAAAAATGGTCAGATCACTTGCTAAGTCTGATCCACTGCACACCGTTGTAAGTGTAAAGGAATTATTAGAAATAAAGTGTTGTTTGTATCAATAACCTTAATTTAGGGCAGACTGACGTGGCTGATTTCAGGCAAGTCTTTTGTAAAGTGCTATTAACACCATTTTCTGATTTTAGGCCAAAAAAAGTCGCAACCGGATTAGTGTTATTAACACTAATAGCGATAAGCATGTATAGCTTCGTAAAAGAGAAGCCTTTCACGAAACAAAAGC
>JBBHKE010000310.1:132914-145496 GCA_037447655.1 Zygnema cylindricum | reverse complement strand
AGTTACATTTGAGGAACAAAGTTACACGTGGAGGTTCATCTTCGGTGATGAAAGAATACGTGGAAAGCGGACGAAGTCCGCCGTCACTTTTGAAGAGAAGTATTGAATGTAACGTCATTTCAGCGGAGGAACTTTAACCGTGCACTATTTCATTTCTAGCGGCTGTCTGATTGGTGTAAATAATTGTGTGCATTGGACGGTGGGATTTTGTTAATGAAGAAGTAGTGTACCGATTGACCACGCTAGTTGTAGTACAATGTGATCAACTGTAGGCTCACTTGTATATATAGGATTTATCACCGAGAAAAGGATTGTTGTGTGGAAAACCGAAACAGGGTGTGTTTAACCGCGATCATTTGATTTCAGAACCCGTGAAATCGCATGTGGTTTCTTTGGTGCTATTCTATAGTGGCAAATTTGCAAACCTAAGGTGTGTCTGGTTTGCTTGGGGCTTAGAAGTTGGTTGTTTGTGGGATTTCGTGAGAGTTTCCACTTTGCACAATTGATTATCATGGCAACTGCTGGTGCTTCTTCATCTTCTTTGGTGGCACCAGCTGCCTCAAATCAACAAACGGAGGCAATAATTAAATGCTAACCGCAAACGGGGTGATTGGGTGTTACGCACAGGTGACAAGGATTGGCTTTCTACAACTCATTACAAGTGCAAGATTGAGGGACAATCGGATCCTACGGGGAAATTTGCTCCTAAGTACATTGGACCATTTACTGTAATCGAGCTGATATCGTCAGTTGCTGCCAAATTTGACTTCTCGCCTTCAACAAAAATTCATCTAGTGATACACATCAGCCAATTGAAACGAGCGAATCTTCGACCAATTGAAGGAGAATTTGAATATGATCCCTCAATAATTATAGAACCTGAAGTCCACATATGGGTAATAGATTGGGTTGTTCAACGGTTCAGGGTCAGCTATACTATATTCTGGCAAGTGCATTATCTAGGAAGGCCTGAGGATGAGTTGACTTTAGAGGATAAAAATTCTGAGTTTTTACAAAGGTATTGGAGGGATAATAATATAGTAGTCACGTGTTGAGAATTAAAGGTGTTTTACTGAGGTTTGTTAAAAATAAGGAGTGGATGATGTAACAGAAATATCGGATCGAACTTGTTTATAAAGAGGTATTTAGGTAACATCATTATAGAGTACTAAATTTGGTAGATGTCCGCGAAAGAATCACACTATTTGGAGTTATATTTTAAAAGTTATAGCGATGGGTGTATTTAGGTGACAGCGTGGGGTCTAAATAACAAGTGGGTATCATTGAAACGGGTTAAGGGTCAAATTAGTACCGAACTTACGCGTGTACGTTTCATAAAGTTCTAAAGAAACATTTACTATGCACGGTGGTTCGTTTCGTACAGATTTTAGTACGAAACGTCACTTTTACTTAAGGGAATTTCGTAGGAAGGTTCGCGTGCGGAATTTGTTACGCATGATCGTGCGAAGTCGCATTTCGTTTGGCGTGCACTTTTGCACGTAAATGTTACGTAGTGAAACGTATCGTTTGATTGGTTAGTAAAGTGCTAAGTAGTTAGTATGAGATTTCGCACGTTTTTGCATTGGTTAGTCTGAGTCTTTGCTGATCAATGATTGGCCCAGGTAAAAGCCTGTTAAAACGGAGCGTTGACTCTGGCCTGGCGAGTCCAAGGCGATGATGGATAAATAGTGAAGTGTAAGAGGAGAGTAGACATCTTTTCCTTTGGGAAAAATATGTGGAAATTTCGGCTGATCTTGGTCCTGAGCGATTAATACCAAATTGGAGAAAAGGCATTTTTGCATTGAAATCTCTTACTAACTAAATAGTGTTTTAGTAGTTAAGAGATAGAATTATTAAGAGTGGAGAGTAGAGGAAACACTTTAATTTGAAGGATTGAGCCACGAGGGCAAGAGACCAAGCTAATGTTATGTGGACAGAAGCTTCTTCTAATTTAAAGTTTATTCTATGTGAGTGTTTTCCAATGTGGATGTGTATTTTCTAATGTGTGGAATGTGTGGTTGAAATTGATAAAAGTAATGGGATTTTCAGAGAGGTAGGAAATCCTGTTACAGGCTATAAATCTATCGGTGAAAAAAGTGGTGTATATTAGTCCATACGTTACGATTCTGTACTGTTATTTTCAATTTTTTGAGGGAAAAACATGAAATGAAGATTCGACCAAGATCTCTAATGGGTCTAAGCGCAAACGTTGACCGTTCAATATTTTTTGGGCCCCCTTTCGCGAAGCAATCCCTCCATCCGGCTTTGTCGATAGCTTGATACCTCGGGTTATCTCGCAGAGGTGGGTTTTCATCATAGTTCAAAAGTAGGCGTTTTTATGGTAGGCCTTTGGTCGGCGCCTTTATCGTAAGTTGTGTTATGGGCTTTTCATGTGATCTTCTTAGATCGCTACTTTTATCAGCGACCGTCCGATCGTCCAAATATTACAGCTTAAATAAAAAATACCTCAAAACTCTCCAAAAAATATTTGTTTGTCCGAATGTTTTTCAAAATTTAGACATGACGTTTAATTATCTATCGATCGATGTGCCACTCAACCCTGTTACTATTTTTTTTCATTTTGCGACCAATATAATAGTGTTGTGTATCACTAAAAAACTTATCGCGATAACACCGATACCGATAGTTATCGGTTATCGAACGGTCAGATGTTGCGATATATCGATCCGAGACCAACAAATTATGTATTGGCGATAATTTAAAAAAATGTACTATGCATGCAATAATACTTTATGATATACTGTGTATATATTTTTACTTTATATAGCGTGGTATGCCACGTGTAAAAATTTGTTCCGTACGCTGTTTAACTGAAATTTATCACGGATAGCGCGGCACATAAACGTTGACAAATCTAAAATAATTGTTTTTAGTTCAAAAATTATAATACTGAAACAAAAAAAAAGTACATTGTAAATTTGTAAAATCAAACTTTTTCGAAAACCAGACAAACAGAGGAATAAATGTGTTAGACTACCACAATTAGATGCCATTTATAAAAAAATAACAGTCAAAAGGACATTTTGGAAGGGGTACCCAAGTAAAACCCCCTTAAATTAGAAACAATGAAGGAAATATCGCAACTTTTTACGGAAATCAGGGGGAAGAAGGTCCACGGCGCGTTTGGGGAACAACGCGTACAGTTGAGTGTACTGGCCGTACATTTATCTGTACGGTCCGTACATATATCGCCAATAGTTATCGATATCGGTGCTTTCGCTGATAATAACCGATAAATATTGGGTATTTATCGGCGATAACACCAATAACGATATATGGTACCAATATATCGATTATCGGCTACTTGAGAAAAGGGGGTGTCGGTCAGAGGTCGCAAAAGTCCAAAAATTTCATACTCGAAACCCATTGTTTTTTTTTTTTTCAAAATATGAGTAACCGATGCCCAACCGAGTTTTGTCACGCTCCAAAATTGTTAACCGTTAACCGTTAACCGACCGTCGTTTACGAAAAAAAAATTAACCGAATCTTGATTTTTCGCGACTAACCGTGCCCGCCTGTAACCGAAAAAGTACAAAATTAATCAATATACGACGGAATAAGCTAATAATTACGATTTGTCGCGTTCCCTAAGATTTGCGAAATGAATAGTGCACTACTGTGTCAGATTTGCGACGCTTTGTCGCGTTGCCTAAGATATTCAAAATGAATAGTGTACTACCGTGTCAGATTTGCGACGCTTTGTCGCGTTCCCTAAGATTTTCGAAATAAATACTACTGTGTCAGATTTGCGACGCTTTGTCGCGTTCCCTTTGATTGCGAAAGAAATAGCTTACTTCAGTACCCTGTCAGATTTGCGACGCTAATCATGATGTCACGTACTTCCACAATGTCAAAGCGTACGAAGTACAAGAATGTTGGATTATAGGGACAGTACAAATTTTCTTTTTTTTTGGTTTTTTGGTTGACCGACCGTAACCGACCGTTTTTTTTTTTCCTGGTGAATCAACTGACCGTAACCGCCTGACCCCCAAAATTTGGCAACCTAATCCGTTCCGGATCCGGCGCGGGCGGTCGGTTAACGGTCGGTAACGGTTTCGGTTGACCGTTTACGACCTCTGGTGTCGGTTATCGGCAAATCCTTACCGATACACACCACTACAATACAATATGGGTCTTAAGGTCATATTGTAGGCGTATTTTCACCTACTTTTGAACTATGGTTTTCATCTACATAACGTGTAGAATTGTGCACTTGGCCAATATACACCAGTGCTACCATGAACTACACCGCGAATCGTTATTAGCCTCAAAGTTTTTTTTGCCACTTAAAACATATTTTCCCCGTACACACTTGTCGGATTGTGGATCTGACGGCTGCGATTGAAAGGTAACATTCTCAGCTTCCGATCGGCGGTCTCAAATTGAAAATCCGACAAGTGTGTAATGAGAAAATATGTTTTAAGCGGCGAAAAACACCTTGAGGCTAATAACGATTCGCGGTGTACAGTACACCTTGAATCGTTATTAGCGTATAGAAATTATTAGTGGAAAGAAAAAATTAGCGTCATTCATTCTAATTTAGTGCCTGGAGACGTGGTAGATTATGGTCCATTTCCTTAAATAGTGTAATTTATTATATTTAAGGTATCAATGTCAAAATTTCGGGGTGCCGATATAGCGTACATAAGGCTAATAACGATTCACGGTTTACCGTCGAATTTTCTACACGTAGCAAATGCCACGTGGCCTCTGACAAGGTAGACGCGGATCCACCAAAATCCAAAAAAAAAGTCTTTGCCGGAGGATATCGTGTCACGCTACACGGCGAATCGTAATTAGAGTAAATTACTCTAATTCGGTCGCTCGAAATTTCGACTCTATGACATCAAATAGAGTAAATGATTCTAATTTTTTCATTATTATAATTTAGGCAAGTTTAATTAGCGTAAAAAATTGTAATACAGGTTATTTTTAAATAGTGTGGAGTACGGACGACGTTCGACCGTGCAGAGCTGTACTTTTTTAAGTAAAAAGGTACAAATAATGATTTAATAGAATCGCGCTCGCACGTGAAATCGCACTAAACGAATAATCAATCACGTCGAAAAAAAGCCGTTCGCATAACTATCGTCCGTCGACAGCATCGTCGTCAGTGTGAACATTAACTGACATTGAGCGCGACAAATAATACTAGCGTCATAATGACGTCAAAACTGTACGGACTGACAGATTTTGTTTGTCTACGTAATTTAGTGTTCATAATTTCAGCGCGGATAATTATTGCCGACATTACCTAATATAGAGTACTTAAATAAATTAGAGTAAACTTCCTCTGTGAAAAAGTTCTATCACATAAACTAGAGTTCATTACTCTAATTGTTTTTTTTTTGTTTTTTTACTCTAATTTTTTCACTACTCTAATTACGATTCGCGGTGTACAGTACTTTTGTCTTCCCTTCAACTTCGTGGTTTCCCGCGGGTTCGAGTTTTGTTTCGAAAAAGACAAGGTTGAAAAAGCAGCCGTTTAAAACGACCAAAGTGATACCATGCCATAGTACGCATAATTTGTACAGTGATATCATATGAAAGTACAACTATTACATTATAATTGGTCAGTTTGTAAAGTCTTTGACTTTCTCAATATAGAATCTCTAGCTTACGTTGTACTAAACAAAAAAGACCACGTATGCGAACGCTTGTTTACAAACTCTATATGATTGCAACTTCGTACTAAATATTACAGGTACACCTTGAATCGTTATTAGCGTATAGAAATTATTAGTGTACAGAATAAATTAGCATCATTCATTATAATTTAGTTCAAGGAGACGTGGCAGATTGTGGTCCACAAACGTAAATAGTGTAATTTTTTATATTTAAGGTATCAATGTCAGAATTTTGGGGTGCCGATACAGCGTACATAAGGCTAATAACGATTCAAGGTGTACTAACGCTGTCCGTACAATTACAGACACCTCCATCGTGTGTTGCTAATGTTTTGCTCGCCACGTAAACATCCCATATCCGTACATACATTCCCAGTTTGTGGATCCAACGGTTGTAATCCAAAAGCAAAGTACTCATCACTTCCGGTTGGCGGTCGCTAATCTAAAATCGGACATTTCTGTACGGTAAAAAGCTGTTTTCATTTTTTAATGACTAGAAAAGTCAAAAACATAAACACTAATAGCGAGACTCGGTGTCCTATACCATTGTATAGTACGACACGAAAAATGAACGGCAGATATTGTAGAACCCACCGATCTACGTACCCGATGGACGCTTCCTGAAATGGACTCTCACGTGCTAAAGTTGTTGTAGCAAAAAGTCTTTATAGTTTCTGACTTTCTGTTAGGTCGTGGGAAACAGTGCGTACTATTTCAAAATATTAAATAGTGCGTACTTTAATAGTTTAATACACTGACCATCGTTGATTTCCACTAAGTCCAGAAGTCCCATACTAAGTAACCACTAACCAGACATTGCAATAACTGAAACCTAATCCACTCTCTCTCTCTCTCTCTCTCTTCTCTCCCTCTTCTCTCTCTCTCCTATCCCAATTCTCATTCTCTTCTCCTTCTCTATTTCCTTCTCTATCTCTCTCCTCAGCCATGGCTCCCCTCGGCTGTCCCTCTCCTTCTCCCATGGCTTATTTCCCCGAGCCTGGAGGAGGCCCTTGCACCTCCTCCATCCAATTCCTTCTGAATGGAGATTTGCAAATAGTGGAGAATCCGGACCCGAATATGACGCTCAGCGAATATATTCGTGACGTGGCAGGATTGAAAGGAACCAAAGTTTCTTGTCAACAAGGAGGATGTGGAGCCTGTACGGTCGTTATGGCAGCCATGGATGAAGGAAAAGAAAAAAAGGGAAAGGGAAAGGGAGGAAAGGAGGGAGAGGGAGAGGGAGGGAAGGAGGGAGAGGGAGGAAAGGAGGGAGAGGGAGGGAAGGAGGGAGAGGGAGGAAAAGAGGGAGAGGGAGAGGGAGGAAAAGAGGGAGAGGGAAGGAAGGAGGGAGAGGGAGAGAGAGAGAGGGAGTCTTTTGTTTTGTCTCACCGAGTGGTGAATTCCTGTTTGAGGCCTCTCTGTGCCATGGATGGGATGGCGGTGACGACGGTGGAGGGGGTGGGGTCGAAGGAGAGAGGACTGCATGAAATACAGAAGAAGCTTGTGAAGCACAATGGCAGTCAATGTGGATTCTGTACTCTCTCTCTCTCTCTCTCTCTCTCTCTCTCTCTCTCTCTCTCTCTCTCTCTCTCTCTCTCTCTCTCTCTCTCTCTCTCTCTCTCTCTCTCTCTCTCTCTCTCTCTCTCTGCCTGCCTCTTTCTTTCTTTCTTTCTTTATTTATTGATTTCTACCTTTCTCTGTTTCAAAAAATATGCCTTTTTCTCCCTCCCCTTCCCCCTCTCCTTCCTCTTTCTCTTTCTGTCTTCTCTGCATAGGAGCGATCAGTTTTTGGAAGAACAAACTAAATTAAAATGTTTTCCCACCAATTATAACGACCGAGAGAAAATGAAATCTAAACTTTTTTACCGACCAATTGTACAAACCAAGAAAAAATGATTTTACGATTGTACCCACTAATTGTACAATCCAAAAGAATAATCCAAGAAAAAATAAAATTAAAATGTCAAAAAAATTACCCTTCCAATTGTGCACAATCATTTTGCGATACATTTTTTTTTCTTTCTTTCTTTCTGTCTTGTTGTAAAAATTACCATTTAGTTTATGTCTAAGAAAATGATTTTACTTATAAAAAATGGTTTTACTCCACTCATATTAACATTTATTTGTCGTAAATACCATTAAAATGGTAAAATTATGATATTCACAAAAATGAACAAATGAATGATTTCTCTATCTGGATTATCTTGAGGATCTATTCCAAAAAATGTTTTTTTTTTTTTTTTTGGCAAATGTAAACAATTATTGAAAAACCAAATTGAGGGACTTTCAGGCCATTCTGTGAAAACTTCATTCACATTTTTAACAATTTTTTTTTAAATCTTTTTCTATTCTGCGATGATATTTCAATAAAATGTATTTAATTATCAATAGGATTTAAGAAGAGGGAAGGGGGTAGAGGTACAGGTTATGAGTATGTACGGCCTACTAAAGGACAAACCAAATCCTACAGCTCAAGAAATCGAAGACCAATTCGACGGAAATTTGTGTCGGTAAGTAAAACTGAAACTGTTTTCAGTGAAACTAAAAGCTCTTTCAGTAAAATCTTTTCACTAAAACTAAAACACTTTTGGCAAAAGTAAAACTCTTATTCAGTAAAACTAAAATTAAAACTCTTTCCAGTAAAGTGAAACTCTTTTCAGTAAATTTGAAACTCTTTTCAGTAATAGTGGAACTCCTTTCAGTAAAACTGAAACTCTTTTCAGTGAATATATTTTTAGTAAAACTAAACTAAAAACAAATATAATTTTGTATCATGGGAAATTGCTTTTTTTTTTTTGTTGCAATAGAGCCAACTCTGACTTGTCATTTTAAAACCATTCATTTCCTTTATTTAAACATTCGTCTTCGTTATTATACCAAATGCTTTATCCCAATCTCCATGAATCGTTGAAAAATAACTCCCTGAACTTTTTTTCTCAATGCAATTTAAATTTACCAGTTCTGTTTCGAATTATTTTACAATTGTCTGTTTTAACTTTTCAGAAGTACTGCATTTTGAAAGTTTTTGTTAGTATTTTTTTCTCTTTCTTCCATCCTTCTTCCTTTCCTCCTCCCTCACTCTTCATTTAGAATGGTTTTTGACCCCTTTTTCCTCTCCCTGTCCCTGTCCCTCTCCCTCTCCCTCCCTGCAGGTGCACTGGCTATCGTCCGATCCTCGACGCCTTCCAAAATTTCTCGTGTTCCGATACTTGTCAAAAAACCGCCAAAAACTGTTCCCCGGAAATCGAAGATTTATGTAATAGGACAAAAACATGCATAAAGACAAAACAGTCCTTCTCCCCTTCTTCCTCCTCCTCCTCCTCCTCCTCATCCTCTACCCCCTCCTCAATTCCCTCTGTCTCTTTGACCTCTCCTTCTCCTCCTCTCCCTCTCCCTCTCTTCTCTACCAAAAACGGTTTGTCGTGGATTCGCCTCCATTCTCTCGAAACTCTCGTCTCTCTCCTTCTCCAATATAAGGAAGGAGGAGTAAGAATGGTAGTGGGAAACACGGCAAGTGGAGTATACGAACCAGAAAAAGCCGAAATTCTCGCGGATATTTCTTTAATTTCGGAACTTCGAGAAATTAAAGTCGGGGAAAACGAAATCGTGGTTGGAGGAGCCGTTCCTATTACTGATTTTATGCAAATTTTGGAGGAGAATAAAGAGAAGAGTCCCAGTTTTGAGCCTCTTGTGAAGCATATGTATCGGGTGAGAGAAACCTATTTCACTTTTTTTGGTTTTTTTTTTGGGTTTTTTTCTTTTTTTTCGTTTTTTTTTTGTGCAATAATTGTAAGGAGAAATTCAGTCTGTAACCGATGAACGAAGAACTCGTAATCTAATTATAGGTTATAAGTTTACTGAAACTGGAATTTGTTAGTTTACTAGTTATTATTTGAATTGAAACTGATGACCGTTACTGATGCTAATCCCTGTTTACTTTTTCTTTTTCCCTTTCCCCCTAGTTTGTCCTTTTCCCCTCTGTTCTCCTTGTCTCTTTTTGTTTCCTATTTTCCTTGTCTCGTTTTCTACCTACTTTTCCCCTTTTCCGCCCGTTTTTCCCCGTTTTCTCCTTTTTTCTGTTTTTTCTAGTGGCGAATCACATGGTTCAAATTCTCCCCTCCTCTCCTCTTCCTCCTTCCCACCCCTCTTCCGGATATCTGATGCTTACTGACACTTTCCCTCTATTTGCCCTCGTTTTTTTCCCTGTTTTTTCTCCCTGTTCTTTCCCTTTTTTTCATCCTTCCCTTTTTTTTATAGGCTGCGGCAGTTCCGTTTCCAGAAATTTGATGCTCAACTCACACTTTCCCCTTGCTTCCCCCTCTTTTTTTCTCCGTTTTTCGCCCTTTTTTTTCTCTCTTCTTTCCCTTTTTTTTTTTTTTCTTTCCCTTTTTATTTAGGTTGCGAATCACATGGTTCGAAATGTCGGTTCCGTTTCCGGAAATTTGATGCTTACTCACACTCATCCAGAATTCGTTTCCGATATCTCCACAATTCTCATGGGAGCCGGAGTTAAGCTTTTAATAATCCGAGTTTTCGAGGAAAAAAAGGAGTCTCTTGTGAGTCTCGAAGAGTTTTTCAAGCTCGACAAATTGGGTCTTATCATAAAAGCAATTAAAGTTCCCTTTTTGGAGTTTTCGGAGAAATTTTCGACTCAAAAAGTCGCCCTTCGTCGAGTCAATTCGCATGCGTTTGTAAATGCGAGTTTTCGATTTAATGTGGATTCAAAAACTGGTGAGAGAAGTTAGTTAAAATTGTCAAAAAGGAGAGTGAGAGAAGAGATAGAGTGAGAGGGAGAGTGAAATTAGTTAAAATTGTCCAAAGAGGGAGAGGGAGAGGGAGAAGGAGAGGGAGAGGCTTCTAAAGACATTAGGGAAAAGGGTTGTAAATGCGAGTTTTCGATTTAGTGTGGGTTCAAAAACTGGTAAGTGAAATTAGATAAACTCGTCAAAAAAAGAGAGAAGAGAGAAAAAAAAACAAGCTTCTAAAACCAATTAAGGAAAAGGTTTGTAAATGGGAAATTTGTGAGTGAAAACGCTGAAATTGTCAAAACAAAACACAAGTTTTTGATTTAATGTGGATTTGGAAAATTTTGAGAGGAGAAAGTTAAAATTATCGAAAAAAAAGTCGAAAACCCCAGAAAATGTTAGGATTTTTTTTTTTTCTTTTTTGTCTCAACAAAAGTGAAGAAACATAATTGCTCTCACCTTTTGTATTTTGCGGTTTAATTTATCACGATCTATTAAATTTAAAATCTTTTGTATTTAACTTTGTTTAAATGTTATTCCTTAACTTTATTAATGTTATGTTTTTTTCGTTGTTTTCTAATTTAACAAAAAAAAAATTATGCGTGTGAAGTTTTCCCAAAAAAAAAAAACTCTTCTTATCGTTTACCAAAAGTTACCTGAATGTTTCTTTGTCTTTTTCTGTTTTTTTAGGAAGGATAATTGGAGTTCCTACTATTGTTTTTGGAGGGGTAAAAGATTACCCTCAAAGGGCTTTTTTTACCGAAAAGGTTTTAACCGATAAGTCGTTCATGGACGAATCGGTAAACCCCAAAACATTTGATTTCAATTTTTGACTCTTTCTCTCTCTCTCTCTCTTTCTCCCTCTCCCTTTTTCTCTGCCTCTCTCTTTCTCTCTCTCTCTCTCTCGCTTTCTCTCTCGTGTTGATTTTAATTTTTGACTTAAGTTTTGATTTCAATTTCTGATTTGAAATTGTAAACTCCAAATAGTTTTGATTTCAATTTTTGACTCTTTTTCTTTCTCTCCCTCCCTTTCTCTCTCTCTCTCTCCTCCCTCCCTCCCTCCTCTCTCTTTCTCTCTCTCTCTCTGATTTCAATTTTTGACTTAAAATTTTGTTTTTTTAAATTTCGATTTAAGCTTTTGAAGTTTTTGATTCGAGTTTTTTACTCGAAGAGGGAAAAATGAGTAGAGTAGTGATTTTAATTTTTTTCTGTTTCTTTTTTTAAGTTAAAAGCTCTTGATTTTTCTTTTATTTTTATTTTTTGGCGACGAAATGCCTCAAAGTAAAATGCAAATGTAAAAAAAAATACAAAAAATGTATGACACTGAGAGGGTAGGTTAGGGAAAGGGGGAGGGAGAGGGGAACTGAGAGGGAGTGGGAGGGGCGGTCTCTTTTTTTGTGATTCAATAATTCTTTAACCATTTTTCGGTAAGAACTGAAACCTGATTCTAAACTCTATCCAATTATCAAAGGAAAAAAGAAAGAAAGAAGGACGGAAATAAAGAGAAGGAAAAGAAAAAGGTTAAAAAGTAAAACTATGTTCAATTGGAGAAAATGCAGAAATAAATTGAAAGTAGAAATGCATTAGAAATTCAAATTAACATCAACACCGACAGTAAAATTTGCTGTTTTTTTAGCGGTTTCTATGTAAAAGTCCATTAGAGATTCATAAAAATAATAATGATAGTAACATATGCTGTTTTTTTAATGGTTTTTATGGGTTTTTCAGGTAATTCAAAAAGCGTTATCGATTCTTAGTATTGAATTAAAGCCGGATCCGAAATTTGGACGAACCGAGTATCGATCCTCGGTAATTCCCGCGTTTCTCTATAAGGCTCTTCTCAAATTATGGCCTTTGGAAAAACTTCCGTCCAGGCTTCGATCTACGGTCGAGGATGTGAGTTTCCCTCTCTCTCTCCCTCTCCCTCTCTCTCTCTCTCCCCTTATATATGTTTTCTCTTAGTTAAAGTATTTTCTTAGACTTTTACGGGTTGAAAGCAGAGGAGATTGCAAATTTTTGGATTATGTTTCTCTTTCCAAATACTTATTTTTATACGTTTTTTTATTTATTTATTTGTTTACTAGTTTATTTTTTTGGGTGTGGGTCAAGGGTTTTTTTATTTGATCATTTGTTTATTTATTTATTTTTTTGCATATTTTTATTCATAAACCTTTCTCTTTGTATTAGGT
>JBBHKE010000310.1:101350-132154 GCA_037447655.1 Zygnema cylindricum | reverse complement strand
CTTTTCTCTTTTTTTCTTTTCTTTTCTATTTCTTTCTTCTCTTCCTTTCTAGTTTTCATTTCTTTTCTTTCCTTTTCTATTTTTTTTTCTTCTCTTCTTTTCTTTTCTATTTTTTCTTCATTTCTATTCTATTTTTCTACTCTCCTTTTCTTTTCTATTTTTTCCCTTTCTTTTCCTAATTTTCTTCTTTCCTTTTCTATTTTTTCTTCTCTTCTTTTCTATTTTTTTAGGGTGATCCGAGTCTCTATCCGGTTACAAAACCGAAACATAAACTCTCGGAGGAAATTCAGGCATGTTTCATAAAAAAATCATTTTTTTTGTTTTTTTTTGTTACCTTATTTCATTTAATGTGGACCATACTTTTTCTTAACAAACTTTGAACTATTTTTGTTTTCAAAAGTAAAAAAAAAAAAAAAAAAAAGTTTGAGAAAGTTTTGTGGTTTTTGAATGTAGGAACCGAGTCATTTCTATTTGGTCGAGTTTTATGAAAGAAAAAATCTTAAATGAAATATTACGCACGAAATGGTCTGGGTATAAAAACTCACACGGAATAGTGGATATAACATTCTACACATGAAATAGTATGGATATAGAATTCTACCCATGAAATAGTGTAAAATTGAAAAGAGTGTAGTTTTATAAAAACCACACTTGAGATAGTGTGGATACAAAATATCTTACGAAATAGTCTGGATGTAAAATTTTGCACAGGAATTGGTGTGGATATAAAATTTAACACATAAAATATTGTGGATTTAGATTTCTCCTCATGAATAGCTTGCATATAAATGTCAGGCATGAAATGTTGTGGATATAAAGTTTTAAAGTATTTCACATGAAATATTGTGGAAATTAAAGTTTCATAAATGAAATATGGCATGGATAGGCCGCATGGGAATCACCATACATGATTAAAATTGCCAACAGAGGGGCAAGGAGAGGGAGAGGGAGAGGGATAAATCCACAGTAATTATGGTATATAAAATGAAGATAAGGACCAAAAACAACGGAAATTGTGCCCAAAAAAACTTGCGACAAACGGCACTAATGACCGTATGAGGAAAAGAAGAGGGATGCATATTGGAATTGTGAAAAAAAAAAAATGCTGACTAAAAAATCCACACTAATTTCTGGTGTGACAAAAGATTCCAACTGAAAACATTGGAATTTTGCAAACAAATCGAACTTTTTTTTCTGATTGACGTTTTCCTTCAGATATTTCTGTCACGATTGCGTCTTTTTGACGTAAATAGAGGAAATCGGAAATGCGTATTTCAAACTTCTTAAAGATCCTAAAGATAAAGAAATAATAAAATAATAAAAAAAAAAAATTAAAAAAAAAAAAAAATGAAGAAAGTAGTTGGTAACATTTTTTTCTTTTTCTGTTGTACAAAATGACAAAAAACTCTCGCCTCATTCAAATTGATCGCCAAAAAGGACAAAGTAATGTGAATATTAAAGTGAAAATCAGATGAAAAATCTCAAGATTCTTTTTGAAGTCAAATTTGGTCCATTTTCCAAGATAAATTTGTACAAATCCTCGCAAAGTATCTATTTGGGTAAATCCTTTTAAGAATTTACAAAAATTCACATTCGTGTCAATTTTCTTTTAAATCATTTTGAAGATTTACCAAAAAATCACATGTGCTTTTTCTTTAAGATGCACCAAAAGTTCACATTTGTATCATTTCCCTTTTGGATCCCTTAAAGTTCTACCAAAAAAATCACATTTGTATCGTCTCTCTTTTAAATCATCTTAAAGATCTACAATAAATCACATCACAAAAATTCTCATTAGTATCAATTCCCTTTCAAAAGAAAGTTTTTAATTCCTTTTTTTTTCCCTTTTACATCAGACCACAGGAGAAGCGATGTATGTGGACGATTTCGATTATTTTAATCAGTTACATTCCGTAATAGTTATGGCAAAATACGGAAATGCGGTTATCGATTCGATTAATCCTTCTCAAGCTCTAAAAGCTCCGGGAGTAAAAGCTTTTTTGTCGGCCGAAAGTCTCAGAAAAGATGGTTATTGTAATGTCATAAGGTAAACAAATGGGGATTAGAGTCTCTCTCTCTCTCTCTCTCTCTCTCGCCAAGCAGTGAGCAAGAGGAGCTGTTCACTTCCAAAAGAGCCCTTTACTGTGGTCAGGCCCTGGGACTTATTGTGGCGGAAACTAAGGTAAAAGCTTTATTAATTGCCGGTTTTTTATTAGTTTTCTATTAGTTTTTATTAGGTTTAGAAGGTCTTCAAAGGTTTTTTTTAAGGTCTAAAGGTTTTTACTTATTTATTGGTTGGTTTTTAAAAGGCTTTAAATGTCTTTGAAGGTTTTTTTAACGGTTTGAAACTAGTTTTCTAATGGTTTAAAAAAGGTTTTAAAATGTGTTTGTAAAGATTATTTTCTAGTTTTGAAAAGCCTTAATTTACAGTGTTTTTAAGGTTGAAGGTTTTGAATAAATAACATCTTTAATAATCATTTCTCTTTTTCTTTTATATGGTGGTTCTTCTTCGTTTAAACGTAAGTTTTTGTGTACATTATTTCCAATAAATTAATACTTCTCTTTCCAAATTGACATACGAGCTTTTCAATCTTTTCTTTTTATTAAATTTTATGCTTATGAGTTTCTATCTACGTCTCGTTTTATTTGACAATTTGTTTTCTTTTGGTTTTAACTTCTCTCAAGTCTTTTTCTTTTTCTGTTTTTGTTTTTTAATTTGTTTCTTTTATTGTTTTTGCTCCTGTTTCTGTTTTTTTTTGCCTTTGTTTCAGTTTTTTTTTATTTTTGTTTCTGTTTTTTTTTGTTTTTGTTTCTGTCTTTATTTGTTTTGTTTCTTTTTTCTTAGAAACAAGCCGAAGCCGCGGCAAAACTTGTGGATGTGAAATATTCGAATATTAAAAAACCGATATTGACTTTTGAGGATGCCGTAAAAATGGATTCTTTTTTCCCCGAAACCCGGGCAGTTCTTCGACAAGGTAAAAAATACAATTTCCTAAGCTCCGTTTTTATATGTATGTTTAAAAGGAATAAAGAGTAAAGGATGAATGTCGAGGATGCCATATAAATGGATTCTTTTTTCTTCCCCGAAACTCGGGCAGTTCTTCGACAAGGTAAAAAAAACCATTTCCTAACCTCCTCATATGTTAAAAAAAAAAAAAAAAAGAGGGAAGGAAAAGAAAGGATGACTTTTGAAGATGCCGTAAAAATGGAAACTTTTTTCCTCAAAACTCGGGCAGTTCTTCGACAAGGTAAAAAATAGGATTTTCCTTTGCTCCGTTTTTACATATATGTAGAAAAAGAAAAAGAGGGAAGGAAAGAAAAGTAAAGGAAAAGGGAAGGGAAGGGAAGGGAAGGAGTTACACAATTTTTGTATGACTTTTCAATTCAATCAATGTCTTAACTTCACAAACCCCGTGACCAGATTTCGTATGAAAAGCGTGCGTATTATATTTTATATGTACAGTTGAAGGAGTTTTTATACTATTTGTTTCATACAATCGTACTTTTTAACATATTTCTAGAGTAATTTTCGTTGAAAAGAGACGTACGTTTCTTTTCTCCCTCTTTTTTGTTGGGATTTTCTATCCTTAGTTTTTTTTTTCCGTATATTTTGTAAATGATTTTTTTTTTATTGGTTTATATTTGCAGGAGACCCAGAAAATGCTCTCGCAGAAGCTGAGGTCATAATTGAAGGCTCGGTTAGTTACCTCTCTCCCTCCCCTCTCTCCTTTCCCTCCCTCTCTCCTTCCCTCCCTTAACTTTTACACAAGCAGAAGTAATAATGTTGATAAAAAGTTATTTGTCTTGTTTTTCACAAAAGTATTATGTAATTTTTGAAAAAAACTTAGGAAAAGTAGAAAATCCTTAATATTATTTGGAAGAATTGATCTGATATTCCTTCCTCCTCTACCTCTCCTGCTCTCCCTCTCCCTCTCCCTCTCCCTGTCTGTCTTTCCTTCTCCCTCTCCCTCTCCTCCCTATTAGCATGAAAGACTTTGAGAGAAATACCAATGTTAGTGGGCAAAAAAAGGCCAGAGGGAAGGGGAGAGGGAGAGGGCTTTTTCTACATCAGGTGGGAGCGGGAGAGGGAGAGCGAGGGAGAGAGAGAGGGAGAGGGAGAGGAGGGAGATGGAGAGAAAGAGAGGGAGAGGGCTTTTTCTACATCAGGTGAGAGAGGGAGAAGGAGAGCGAGAGGGAGAGGGAGAGTGAGAGCGGGGTGACAAGATCGTAACTTACTCGACAAATCCACACTAAATCTGGTGTGGTTGTGTGTGTTTTTCTAAAACGGTGATGTGAGGCTAGACAAAAGTGGGGCACCAGTACCACTTCCACTTGGAGACCCAGAGGGCGATTTGTGTCCCCGGAGAGGATAAGACGATGCATGTCTTCTCCTCCTCCCAGAATCCTTGCCAGGTAGGAAAGAGTGTTGCTATCTCTATTATGCTTTCGGAGAATGTTTTAAAGTGCAAAATGGGGACCTCTCTCCCTCACTCTCTCCCCCGCTCTCTCTTCTCTCTCTCTCCCTCTCCCTCTCCCTCTCCCTCTGCTTTCCTCTCTCGCTATCTCTCTCGCCTCTCTCTCTCCTGGAAAATAAAAAGGTGGTTGGTATTGGTTGCTTTTTTGTTGGAGAACTTTAGGTGGATGTAGAGGAGGTGTAATCTATGTGAGTTCATCATTACTAGTATTGTTGTTATTATTGTTATCGTTGAAGACACCATTCTTACTCAAGTGAATCGGAAAGACTTCACACTGGCTCAATTTTATCTTCTCTTATTCTGAAAAGAGTCATAAAGTGCTCTATCATTTTTTTTGAGTATGTTAACTTTTTATTATTTATTTAGGGTTTTTTTTTCAGGTTTTGATAAACGTTTATTCTCATTCTATTTGTTTGGGAATGTTAGTTTTTTTTATTTGCTTTTTTGTTTGGGAAAGGTTTAAGTTTCTCTTTTTAAAACTTTTATTTGCTTTCTCTTTTGTCTGACAAATGCTGATTTTTGTTCGTTCTTTTTTGGGAAATGTACTTTACTTTCTCCCTTTCTTTCTTTCATGTTTGAGAAACGTTAATTTTCATTCTGTTTTGTTTGCGAATTGTTAATTTTCATTCTATTTTCTTTAAGAAATGTTAGTTTATTCATTTTTTTTATATTAAAACAGGTCCAAGCAGTGGTCGCCACAGCTCTCAATCGACCCGAAAATAAAGTAAAGGTGAGAACGGTCCTTTTCTTTTTCCCTTTTGTCTTTTGTTGTACGTGGGAAGAGATATAAAAGTTGTGTTGTCCCTTTTTTTTCTTTTTTTACATATGTACCTGAGGTAAACGGTTGTAAGTAAGCTTAAGGAGACACAGAATTAAGGTGAGTCGTATATGTACCTTAAAATTGAGTTCTACTGTAATTGGAGAGGGGAGAGGGGAGAGGGGAAGAAAAGTGGAGGTTGAAGAGTAAGGAGGAGAGAGTGGAGAGAGTGGAGAGTGGAAGAGAGTGGAAGAGAGAGGAGAGTGGAGGTGCGTGGAGAGAGTGGAGAGAGTTGAGAGAGTCGTTAGAGTCGAGAGAGTAAGAGAGCGGAGTACGAGAGTGGGGAGAGTTGAGAGAGTTGAGAGAGTCGATTGAGTTAGAGTGGAGAGAGTGGAGAGAGTCGAGAGAGTAAGAGAATGGAGAGAGTAAGAGAGTGGAGAGAGTTGAGAGAGTAAGGGAGTGGAGAGAGGCGAGAGAGTATGAGAGTGGAGAGAGTCGAGAGAGCATGAGAGTGGAGAGTGGAGATAGTGGAGAGTGGAGATGGTGGAGATAGTGGAGAAAGTGGAGAGAATGGAAAGTGGAGAGAGTGGAGGGTTGAGGAGAGTGGAGAGTGGAGAGAACATGACCATGAACATGATTACATTAGTAAATAAATGTACTAAATCCTATGTTTATCTCTCAGGTGACCATCAAGAGGATCGGCGGAGCCTACGGGGCCAAAATCAATCGAGCCACACCAATTGCGATGGCTTGTGCTCTCGCGGCTGAAAAAGTGAAGAAACCGGTTCGACTCGTTCTCGACATAAGTACAAATATGCAGGCGAGTTTAACATTTTTACGGACGTTAATATTTTACCACTTATTCGTATGATTTTCATTTCTATATTCCTCTTCTATGAATTGTAAAACCTCGTTTGTATCCTATGTTAGAGGTTTTTACAGGAAAAAGTAAATAGTTATTACGTATTCGTCTGAGTTTCAGTCTTATATTCCTCAACAACCTATAAATTGTAAATCGACCTTTCTATCCGATGTTAGAGTCTTTAAATCAATTTCATATTTTGAAACGGATTAAGTAAAGCACGAATATGCTTGCGAGTTGAACACTTTTATGAAGAAAAGATAAATTATATTTGAATAATTTTCATTTAAATATTCATCATTTAAAAAATGTAAATCCTCCTTTGTACACAATAGAGACAATTTTTTCAGCCGAACTCAGATTTTTGAGATTTATAGGTGTTTGACTCCTCTCGACATAAGTACAAATATATGGAGGAGAGAAAAGGAGAGGTAAAAATATTATCGAAAGTCGTTTATGTATTCCTCATATTCGTGAAATTTTAATTCACATAATCCTTAACTTCTGACGACATCAAAGGGAGGGAGGGAGGGAGGGAGTGAGGGAGGAAGGGACGGAAATCCCTTCGAACCAACAAAATATGTTCAAATTTGAGCTTCAGAAGTTGAATGAATGATAAAACGTTTTGAAAACTTTGTATTTAAAATTTTAGCTCGCAGAAGTTGAAAGAACGACAAAACTTTTTGAAAACCTTGTAATTAAAAAGTGAAAGAAAAAAAACAAAATGTATAGAAAGATAGTTAAATCTGTATTCAAGAAAACCCGAGATACCCAAATAAATGGGGTAGTAGTGTAGTAGAAAGAGAAAATTTAAAAAGGGTAATAATGGTTCACTGTTGTTAAAGCCAATGCGATTTTATTTTATTTTATTTTTTTCTTTTTATGGCTAAAATGATGGTTTAAAACTGTATAAGGCGTAGAAACCTTAAAAAGAACTCAAGAAAATGTGAGAAACCCAAAAAAGTGAATAACAAAATAGGATTACTAACAGAAAAATTTGAAGTGAATATCGGTTTTATTGTGTTAATATCAATGTGGGATTAATTATATTGGGATAAATGGATAAATTGGTGGTTAAAACTGTATAAAAGTTTATAGAAGCCTTAGAAAAACCCGAAAAAACCGAAGAACTCGAGGATCCTGAGAAGATTAGTAAGTAAAAGTAAAATTTTATAAAGAATAACGGTTTCGTTGTGGTAAAATCAATGTGGGATTTTCTTTTATACGAGGTTAATTTATATGTGGGATTAAAAGAATGTGGGAGGTCGATCGAAGTCCTTATCTACAAAAAACAGGAGAAGTAAAACCAGAGGAAACAAAAGGAAGCTCTTAAAATTGTTTTTTATGGGATTACTTTTATGGGGTTTTAACGTATGTGAGAGCTCGATTGAAGTCCTTATCTACAAAAAACCGGAGATTTAAAAAACCGGAGAATTAAAACCGAAAAATTAAAACCGATAATTAAAACCGGAGAATTAAAACCGAAGAATCAAAACCGAAAAATTAAAACCGGAGAATTAAAACTGGAGAAAACTCAAAGGACACCCCTGATAAATTTTTTTATCGGATTTATTCAATATGGGGTTTTACAGAACGTGGGAGCGCGGAGTCCTTATCAATGTAGTTACAAAGTTTCGGCCACAAAAGACGGTCGAATTACCGCCTTGAAAATGACGATATTGAACGACCAGGTGAGAGAAGAAACATACTATTCATACAAAATAATAATAGAGAGAGAGGGAGGGAGGTTTTTTTTTTATCTTTTAGACTTTAATTTTCATTTTGGGTCTAAATACAAAAAGACGGTCGAATCACCGCCTTGAAAATGACGATATTGAACGACCAGGTGAGAGAGGAAACATATTATTCACGACGAAAATAATAATAGAGAGAGTGAGATAATAGTGAAACATAATAATATATATATAAACATAATAGTAGAGAGAGAGATAATGGTGAAACATAATTATTTAGTATACAAACATAATAGTAGAGAGAGAGAGGTGATAGTGAGATGTAGAGAGAGAGAAATTTTGTAGAGTTTAATCTCCAGATGAGCTAAGAAGCATAATAAATAATATCCATATAAACGTAATAGTAGAGCGAGATAACATATTTTTTTTTTTCTTTTAGTGTAGATCTCCAATTTTTGTTCTAAAGTAGGATGAGGGAGAGAAGAAACATTTGAATTAAAATGTTTAATATTGAAGATAGGGTCAGGTGAGAGAAGAAATATAATACTCGTACCAATGTAATAATAATAGAGGGAGGTAACAGTTTTTTTTCTTTTTTTTTAGAGTTATAATCTCCATTTTGGGTCTAAATATTGAAGCAGATAACTATTAGTATTTTTTATTATTGTTTTTGTTTTTATTTATTTTTGTTTCTGTTTTTGTTTTTTTTTTTTGGTTTTGTTTTTTTTGTTTTTTTTTTCTTTTTATTATTACTATTATTTTTATTGTTTTTATTTTTATTTTTTTTATTATCATATATTATTGTATAATATGTAATTAATATTAATAATTATATATATATATATATAATAATAATAATAACAATAACAACAACAATATATATATATATATATATATATATATATATATATATATGTAGGTGGGAAATTCAGGAAACTCATTATGACCTTAAACCTAGCATCTATTATCATTTTTTTGTTTATCTTATCCATTTTATTTTGTTTTTGTTGGGTATTATTATTATTATTTTTTTTTCCTTTATTTTTTAGGGAGCCCATTATGACCTGGACCCTCCCTCGACGGATTTATTTTTGGCTTTTTTGGACAATGTGTACCAATGCCCTAATTGGGATGTGGAAATAGTATGTGTACGGACAAATCTCCCAGCTTGTACTTATATGAGAGGACCAGGTAAAAAAAAAAAAAAAAAAAACTTTTTTTTCTCTTTCTTTTTTTTTTTTTAGGAGTATATGTAAAAAAAAAAAAAAAAAAACTTTTTTTTCTCTCTCTTTTTTTTTTTTGGATACATATTTTTTTTGCCTTTTTTTGGGGAGTTTTTTTGTATGTACGGGCGAAATTTTCCAGCTTGTACTTGTAGGAGAGGACTAGATGAGAAACAACTATTTCCGTTTAATTTATTTTCTTGAAGGATTTTTTTTCAAAAGTAATTTTTTTGTCCTCTTATGAACTCTTCAATCGGTTCCTTAACTTTCGCAAAATCCTTCGACATTTTTTCGTAAGAAACAGATTGTATATTATGTTTTCATTGTTTATATCGTATATATTTTTGTTTTCATTGTATCATATTTTAATTGTATTGTATTTTCATTGTATTATGTTTTCGTGATATTATATTTGAATCGCATTGTTTTTTTTTTCTTTTTTTTTTTTTATCATCTTATTTTGTTTTAATGTTATCTTTTATTTTGTTCTTTTTTCTTCTTATTATATTTTATTGGTATTATGTTTTTTCAATTGTAGTATTCTATTTTCATCGTACTATATTTTTTATTTATATTTTCTTCGTATTCTATTTTCGTCGTATTTTATTTTAATCATATTCTGTTTTCATCTTATTTTGTAATATTCTATTTTTATCATATTATAATCTCAATTGTATTCTGTTTTCATCGTATTATGTTATCATCTCATCAGTTTTCATCGTTTTTTATTTTCATCATATTATATTCTAATCGTATTATGTACCGTTTTATATTATCATCGTAGTTTATTCAATGGTATTATGTTCTCTCTTCATTTTGTCTGGTAGTATGTTTTAACTTTTATATGCTTAATGTTTGGACGAAGAGTTGATTTTTTTTTTTTTTGGCCTTGATAGGATGTGTTCGTTTTTATTCATTCCTTTTTTTTTTTTCTCAGCGTTTTTTATTCATTCCCCCCCCCTTTTTTTTTTCTCAGCGTTTGGGGAGGCTGTTTTTTTTTTCTCAGCGTTTGTGGAGGCTGTTTTTTTTTTTTTTCTCAGCATTTTTTATCCATTCCCTTTTTTCCTCAGAGTTTTTTATTCATTCCCTTTTTCCCTCCCCTTTTTTTTCTTTTCAGCGTTTGTGGAGGCTGTTTTTATGATCGAGACGATATTAGAGCATGTGGCAATAACAATCGGTGTTCCTCCGGAAAAAGTACGAGAAATAAATATGTATAAAAAGGGAGATGTGAGTCCCACCGGACAACATTTGAATTATTGCAACGCTCGATACATTTTTTCGGAACTTCAGGTAAAAACAAAACACAAAAAGGGAGAAAAAATAGGGTTTTGAATTGGTTTTCGAATGGGATGTTAAAGAGGTGTTTAGAATGAAAAAAACTAAAAAAATAGGTAAGAAAATATATGTGATTTTGTGGGTAAAAAACATCAAAATGTTTTTTGGAAAAAAATATAATATTCTCTTGATTGTTTTCTTTTTCTTTTTGTGTTTTGCGTAAAATCCTTTTTTTTTGTTGTTTTTACTTTTTTTGTTTTCTTTTGCAGAAATCGAGCGACTATTTCGAGCGTGTGAAAAGCGTCGCGTCCTTCAATGAGAGCAGTTTGTGGGTAAAAAGGGGTATATCTCTTGTCCCCATTCGCTTTGGAATCTTCTGGCAAGATTCCCAATTTCGGACTCTTGTGAATATATATCCGGACGGAAGTGTATCGATTCTACAATCCGGTATCGAAGTGGGACAAGGACTTAATGTGAAAGTGGCTCAGGTGAGAGGACAAAACATATATAAAAAGTAAAATGTTAATATTAAAATGGTACTATTAAAGTAGTAGTGTTAAAATACTAGTATTGAGAATTTCTGGAGAGAAGTTTATCGATTCTAAAAATCGGTGTTGAATGTGGTATTGAAGTGGGACAAGGGCTAATGTGAAAGTGGCTCAGGTGAGAGGGAAAAACATGAATAAAAGCTAGAAAGTTAATATCGAAATGGTACTATAAAAGTAGTAGTGTTAAACTAGTAATGTTAAAATACTAGTATTGAGAATTTCCGGAGAGAAAGTGTCTTGATTCTACAATCGGTGTTGAATCCGGTATTGAAGTGGGACAAGGTCTCATTGTGAAAGTGGCTCAGGTCAGTAGAAAAACCCTAAAAGAAACAAACTATAGAAAATAAAAGGAATTGTAAGTTCATTTAAAGAGAGACTTTCAATAATAGTGTTTGACTTTAAAGACTAGGGTTTATTGAAAACTTTTGCTTACGTTGGGTTGGAAGTGTGTTCAATTTTCTTTTTTAAATCCAGTATTGAAGTCGGTTTCAACATGAAAATGGCTCACATAAGTGGGAAAAATGCACGAAAAAAAAGGTAGAGGACATAAAAAACAAACAAAAAAAAAACGTTTAAGATCCACATAGAAACAATCAGAATAGGAGGTGGTTTTTTCTGACTAGTTGAGTTGGCCGATTAATTATTTGTAGTCGATTAATCAATCGCGATATTGGTGTTGTCGATTTTTTTTGAGTTGTGAAAATTTGACTATCGATTATCAACTAGTATGCAAGTAAATATTGGGTACTATTATTGTTAAAAACCCTTTTTATGTTTCGGACATCATAAATCTCACATCTATACACATTACATGCCTCAATTAGGCAATTGTAATCAGCAATAGAAGTTTGTCTTTTTCCCGTGTTATTTGTAATGATAAGATTTGTCCTCGATAAAATTCAATATATCGATCGGACCGATATTTTTTATCGAGGACCTAAAAAAAACTGATTATCAATGATCGATTTTTTTTCGACCTATACCAGTGAGAAAAAAGAAAGAAAAGTAAATTGTTGAATGATTTAAAGTTATCTATATAATATAATATGACATGATATATTATAATATCTGATCAACAGAATGGAACTGAGTCCATGGAACTAAGCCCCTTACTTCTGCATATGTTCAATCGTTTCTGGTTCCTTTTTTTGTTTTTTCCTTTCGATCTTTTTCCTGATTTTCTTTTGTCCCTTTTCTGTTGTTTTCTTTTTTGTTTGTCGTTCTTTCATAAATTTTCTTCTTTTTCTTTTCCCTCTTTTTTCGTTCTTTCTTTTCTTGTTCCTTCTTTTGTTCTTTTTCTTGTTCTTGTTCTTTCTTTTTTCGTTCATTTTTTTTTTTTGGGAGAGACAGGTGGCGGCCATGGAGCTCGGAAAGGCACTGGGAGGAGGAGGAGGAGGTCTCTCTCTCTCCTATATAAGAGTGGGAGATGTTTCCACTGATGTTTCAAATAATGTGGCTTGTACCGGTGGCTCGATTACTTCGGAACTTAGTGCGAAAGCCACACAAGTAATTTTTTTGTTTTCTTTTTTTTCTTTATTTTTATCATTGTGAAAGCCTAGTTTGATGTTTTTTTGTTTTGAAATCATAATTTGTAAGTTTTTTGGTTATAGAACCACAATTTTCACGTTTTTTTGTATTGTAAAACCTTGATTTGTCCTTTTTTTTCTTGCTATATGTGAAGCTATTTTTTACTGTTTCTTGTCATAAAACCCCAATTTATGTTTCTCATGCGAGTGTCCATAGCTAGGACGTACCCCAATTTTATAAAACCTAATTTATATTTTTCTACTTTTCTTGCTATAAAACCCTTTTTTGTACTTTTTTTTATTTTAAAATCCCTATTTGTATTTTTCCTATGCGAGTGTCCATAGGATGCGTACTTTATTGCGAAACCCTAATTTGTCCTCTTTCTTGTATTTCTTTGTCATAAACCCTAATTTATAAACCCTAATTTACACTTTTTTTTTATGCGGGTGCCCGTAGGATGCGTGCAAAGTCCTTGTGGACCGTTTGTCCTTTCTGAGTCGCCAGCTGGCGATCCGGAATAAGACGAATCCGGCGTGGGAGGAGCTGATCGAAGCGGCGGTGGAGGCGGGAATCGACCTCCAAGCGACTGGAGTCATTTGTCCGGGACCAAGTCCTTATGGGATTTTCCAGTAAGTTTTTTGACTTTTTTTTACTTTTCCAGTAAGTTTTCTGACTTTTCCAGTAAGGTTTGACTTTTCCCAGTTAGGTTTGACTTTTCCAGTAAGTTTTGACTTAGAGTAAAAACTCGAGTACACTCAAGTTTTGGCAAGGAACTAGTGTTATTCATATTACAAATGAGGCAAATTAAGTTCAAATTTCCACGCTATTTCAGATATAAAATTTGAAAAGCTAATTTTTTTTAATTTTCCACATTATGTCAGATACATATGAAGCTTGTAAAACTAAGTTTTTGAAAAAAAAAAGGAAAAAGCTAAAGCTTTAAAGTTTCCATACTTTTTCAGGTACATGTCATACGGTGCTGCGGTCACGGAAGCAGAAGTTGATATTCTGACAGGTTTGACTTTTGTTACCTTCAAAAGAAGATAATTTTTTTTCCTTCTTGTCTTTTTATATTCCTCTGGAGAGAAAAAGAATTGTTAGTGAATTGCATCGAGGTCAATTTCTTGATACAAGAGAGGTGGTTTTTAAAAATTCACGATACACAATACAAACCCATTTTTTTATCAAGGTTTTGAAGGATCTCTCAAGAATCTCTCACTACGGATATATATGAGTTTAGGAACGAATCCGATGCACAATGAATTTCACTTGAAAAAAATACTAAGTGCCGGGCGAGAAGGTAAGGGAGAGAGAGGGAGAGAGAAAGAGAGGAGAGAAAGAGCAAGAGAGAAAGAGAGAGTGAGAGAGAAAGAGTGAGAGAGTGAGAGAGAAAGAGAGAGCGGGGGAGAGAGAGAGGGAGAGAGAGAGCGAGAGAGAGAGCGCGAGAGAGAGAGAGTGAGAGAGAAAAAGAGAGAGGGAGCGAGCGAGAGCGGGAGAGAGAGCGAGAGAAAGAGAGAGAGAACGAGAGAGAAAGGAGAAAGAGAGAAAGAGCGAGAGAGAGCGAGAGAAAAAGAGAGGAGAGGGAGCGCGTGAGAGAGAAAGAGAGAGAAAGAGATTGTAGATATCGTAAATAATATGGAGAAAATGGAGTTTATTTTTGGGGTACCAGGAGACACTCGTATTCTTCGAGCCGATCTTTTGTTGGATTGCGGAAAAAGTTTAAATCCGGCCATCGATATTGGGCAGGTGAGAAACTTTCTCAAATTTAGTTAAAAATAAAATTAACGGATTGATTAATAAAGTCATGTATTAAAATAAGAAACATGTAAATTTTATGGTTGGTAACTTTATAATTTACAATTTTGATCATCTTTTTTATGATTTCTGACCCAAATGTGATTATATTTCTTTAATTTTTATTTTTAGATGGAGTTCTTGTGTTTTCTAACCTTAATCTGATAAGCTTTTTTTTCCTTTTCTATCTTTTTTTTTTTTCTTTTTCTTTTTTTACAGACTCAAGGGGCCTATATTATGGGTCTCGGCTATTTTTTGAGCGAAGATTTTATCTACGATGAAGAATCGATGACGGGAAAAGTGAGTTTTTATTTTTTTCTTTCTTAAACCTTTTTTTCTTTCTTAAACCTTTTTTTCTTTTAAAAAAAGCGATGGTGCAAGTTAGGGGAAAAGAGGTAAAAGGATTTGGGTTTGGAAACTTGTTTTTTTTTTTTTTTTTTCAAAGCAGAAATGATAAGTTGAAAATATGATGAAAAAAAAAAAACGTACAAAGGTTACTAAACAATAAAAGCTCGATTTTTTTTTTTCAATATCCCCCTTCCCCCTTCCCCTTCCCCAAAAAAAAAAGAAAAAAGTCAAGAAGAAGTAGAAGGAAGACTGGTCAAAAATGAAAAGTTTAACACGTGAAAACTTCAACACTTAAAAAAAAAAAAAAAAAAAAAAAACTTGTTTTTTTAATATTCCCTTTCCAGTTATTATCTGATGGGACATGGGAGTACAAACCTCCCTCCCATAAGGACATCCCCCATGATTTCCGTACAGCTCTCCTTCAAAATAGTACCAATCCCTCTGGTTTCCTTCGCTCCAAGGTAAGCCTCTCTCTCTCACTCTCTCTCTCTCTCTCTCTCTCTCTCTCTCTCTCTCTCTCTCTCTCTCTCTCTCTCTCTCTCTCTCTCTCTCTCTCTCTCTCTCTCTCTATCTCTCTCTCTCTTTCTTTCTCATTCTCTCCCTCTCTCTCTGTATCTCTTTCTCTCTGTCTCTCTCCCTCCTTCCCTCTCACTCTCCTATGGGAATTCTTTTATTGGAGGTTTTTGACAATATTTTGTGATTTTTTCACAGATTTTCTTGGAAAGTGTGGAAAATAATATGGAAGATTTCTGTTACTTAAATAGATAAACAGACTTTTTTATAAATAAATAAAAGTGTTTTTTGGAGTCAAATTTAGTGTGTAAGAACTAATCGGGAGGGTTTTCTTGGTGATTAATTCTACTTTTTTTCTATTTCTTTTTTTATAATTCTTGGAATGGTTGTTTTATTATTAACATTTTTTTGTAATATTTTCTGTTTATCGATATAAACATGTATTCCTATAAAAAAAATGCTTTTCGTTAAGGGAAAAATGTTATTTAGTTATATTTCCATTTTTTTGTGATCCTCTGGTTGTAATTTGTCCCACAAAGAATTATTTTACCTTACGTTTTCTTATTGTTTTGATTGTATATCTTTGTTATATTAATTATTTTTTTACGTTTTCTGCTCGTTTCTGGTTCCGTCCTTTCTGTTTTCTGTTTTTTTTGTTTTTTTTTTCTTTGTTTTTTTCAAGGCTTTCTCAATCATATTATTTCCTCTCAATAAGATTCTGATTCTGACCTTATCGTTTTGTTTTGTTTTTTCTTTTTTATTATTATTTTTTTTTTGTTTTTTTTTTTTCAGGCGTCAGGAGAACCTCCCTATGCTATGGCCGCCAGGTAAAGAAAAAATACAAACTCTATTTTATTTTTACTCTGTCCATCTATTTATTCAAACTCCTTTTCCCTCTCCCTCTCCTTCGCCTTCCCACTCTCCCCTTGTCCCTCTACCTCTCCCTCTCTTTCTCTCCCTCCCTCGTCCTCGGCCTCGGCCTTTCCCCTCCGTCTCCCTCTTTTTCTCCCTCTCCCTCTCCCTCTCCCTCTCCCTCTCCCTCTCCCTCTCCCTCTCTCTCTCCCTCTCCCTCTCCCTCTCCCTCTCCCTCTCCCTCTCCCTCTCCCTCTCCCTCTCCCTCTCCCTCTCCCTCTCCCTCTCCCTCTCCCTCTCCCTCTCCCTCTCCCTCTCCCTCTCCCTCTCCCTCTCCCTCTCCCTCTCCCTCTCCCTCTTCCTATCTGTGAGACATACAAGTTCGTGCTTTCATTTACGTGTTTTTATCTACGAACCTACGATCGAAAACTCGTGTCAGCTCTTTATTTCTTCTCTTTTACTCTCTCTCATTTTTCCCTCTTTTTGTTTTCTTTTCTTTTCCTTTCAGTGCTTTGTTATCGGTGCGACAGGCCGTCGCAGCTTCTCGGTTTGAGAGAGGAGATGGCGGTTGGGTTCCTCTCTCTTCTCCCGCGACCATCGACAAAGTCGCTCTCGCGGCAAATGTTTCGACGAAATTTCTCCGACTTTAAGACCGGAAAAGGGAGATTTATATACCCAAGACAAGGAAAAAAAAAGTAGGTGAGAAACGGCGAATTTCTCTCTTCTCTCCTCCTATGACCTTTAATAAAGTCGCTCTTGTGGCGAATGTTTCGACAAAATTTCTTCGATTAGACCAGAAAAGGAAGATTATAGTAAAGGACAAAATTAAGTACCCAATTTACACTCAAAAATAGAAAAAAGAAAAGAAAACAGGAAAAAAGGGTGAGAAACGGTGAATTCCTCTCTCATCTTTTCTTCCACGACCGTCAATAAAGTCGTTCTTGCAGCAAAAATCGCTTGGGACTTCAAATGAGAAAAAAGGATAGGGAACTTTATACGCAGTTTAAGGATTTAGACCCAACAAATTGAAAAGAAAAAAAGAAACATAATGACGGTGAAAAACGGATTCCCTTTTCTTCTCTACTCTCTCACGATAATTGGTAAAGTTGCCCTCGCTGCGAATATTTTCACAGAACTGCTTTGAATGTAGACCGGAAAAGGGGAAAAAAACAAAAAAAAAGAGACGAGTGAAGAAATCGTTTGGTCGAGTTTTTGTTCAAGGGTTGTGGTTTTTGAAGACAAATCGACAAAAAAATGTTGAAGAAAAAGCGTAACACTTCGGTTTGAACATTTGTTTCGAAAATTTTCCGACAAAATCTTTCCGAATTTGGATATGGAAAAGTTGTATTCAATGCTCTTTGAAGGAGATCGTTTTGTCAATTTTTTTTTTTTTTTGGATGCACTCAAAAACTCGTGACTTAAAAATTAAAAAAAAAAAATGTTTAAGCTGTACTTATGAGGACCCTTTCTTGTAGGGTGATAAGTGAGTTTGTTTACTTTACTTCAGTTTTAGTGTCTTTGTTTTATTAGGGTGATAGGAAAATTAGAATGGGTGTAATTTTGTGTAAGTAGTGATGAATGTGATGTGTAAATAGTAGTTTCTAGTAGTTTCTTTGGTTTTGTACCACCAATATTTGGAAAAACAATTGTGAATTCCGTAGTGCGTTGAAGAACACTGGGATTGTTTTTTTTTTTCCTTTATAGGACAATATGGTGTTGTGAGTTTTTTTTTTTGTACTTTGTTTTTGGGTTAGATGTTAAAAAAAATGTTGTTTGGATTCAAATAGTATGTTTCACAAAATATTGTATCATGGGTTATACTGAGATATAGTTGTTATAAGTTACTTGGTACCTAAATTATTGCGACTAAATGGGGTGGTATTTATCACTAGTGGGTTTTTACTAGGGTTTTAACTAAAATTTCGGTGTATCTAAAAGTGTTAATGGACTCTCAAGCACCAATGTAAGGAATACTATGAAAATTTTCGACTGTCGATGTATTTTTCATGTTGTTAACAATATGAAATGGTACGGACGAGTCAGAATATTAAGATAAAATAAATATTCTCTATCACCTATAAATATCAATTAAAGAATCCCAACTCGAGAGCTAAACATGTGCTGTCGTATCCGATGTTGTCGCACTCATTTTTCGGAACTATCACAACAACTCGGTTGTACGAAGAATAGAAGCCATTTTTTATGGGAGGGAGGAGTGTGGGGTTTTTTTTGTTTTTTTATAGTTTTAGGGTTTTATCAGGGTTTTTCTGTATTTTTTGAGTTCGAATCCCGGGGCATTTGGTATTATTCTTTCTAATTCCACACTAAAATAAATAGTTCCTTCCTCTTTAATGTCGATGATGAGAGTACATGCGCACCGCTATTGGAGTTGGTCATTTATTAGCGTTGGCACTTAAGGAAATATCTATATTATTTTATGTTTACCCGCGTGGTTGATTACGGGCCACTTAATTAATATGTGCTATTAGTACTATTCATGTTTTTTTTTTTTGCTAAAAAATCACTCGAATCAGAATGTATAGATGTAGCGTAGTATTTGTACGGTAGTGGTTCAAAAGTATTTTAGCTCGCACGATTTTTTGGACCGCAATGAAATATTTTTTCAGGAATACCAAAACTGGAGGCATTGCATTATAACTTGAACTGTATTCATTTATGGAAACATGACGTACATATGAAGGCGGTTGAAGTACAAGCATCGTACAAATAAGTACGATTTTGTTAGAGTACAGTACTGAACCTTGCGATTTTTTGCAACTTTTCGCACGCGCGAGCACGCTGATTGGGGCTACACCTCGTATTCTCCGTGCGACCGTTTGTTTAGTGCGAAAGAAACTTCAGTACTGAATCTTGCAACTTTTTGGCCCTCGGAGGCGTCCCGAAGGGGTCCATGTCGCCCCCGCCTCCCGTTTTCTCCGTACGACCGTATGTTTAGGGTTTATTTTGTCTGTTTTTGTTTATTTTTAATATTAAAAAAGCAAATAATAATCTGGGTACAGCCTAGGTTCGTTACGAGGGCCAGTAGTTAAGAAAACCGTGTGTCACTGTGTCCACACCGAGAAGAGATAGTCCCACAAGCCGTAATCGGGTATGTCAATAGGGTCATAGGGTTTGGTTTGTGTTTTTTTATAATAAAACAAAAAAAAAAAGAAAAAAAAAATAAGTTTAGTGTACATTCATTTGTCGCGCATTGCCTACACCCTAAAAAACCGAAATTAGAGTTAGGAATTAATTAGAGTGAAAGTATGCAACAGTACGAATTGTCAGAATTTGTACTTTTACCTACATTACTGTGAATATCCTCTCGACAAATCAGCTGTACCCATATTGGCGTTCGTTGAAAAATTAGTGTATAACTTTTTTTTTCAAAAATTTTCGAAGTCAAAACTACAGTACACCGTCAATCGCTATTAGAGTCAAGGAATAAATAGGAAAGGAAAAAACAAAGTGTTATTAACACTAATCGAGAATTTATTTTTTTTGAAAAAATATATATATACTAATTAATCCCTAACTGTAATTTGGGTTGTCCTGAATAATAAATACCCGCCCTTTCGATGTCTACAGTAATATGTGTATCCTTACAAAATCTGACAATTCGTACGCCATCGCGCTGTTCACACGGTCGACGGACGAACATATGAGAACGTGATTTTTGTCGACGAGTTTGCATCTCTTTCTTCCAGTGCACATTCACATGTGTGCGCAATAATGTTAAGTGTCTTTTTATGCCTTTGTAATTCAAAAAGTACCATTTCGTACGGAAATATCCTGTCCATACGCCACACTATTTCTATCGAAGTGTACTTCCATTATTAACGCTAATTGAAAAAAAAAACCTAATTAGAATAATGGAAAAAATAGAATTATGGATTGTATTTTGGGTTTTTTTTTTGAAAAATGGGCACCGAATTGGCGTTATATACTCTAATAGCGATTGACGGTGTAGTGTACATGACACAAAAATATTCTACACGCTAAATACGATCGACTGTGTAGTACACGGGAACAAAAAATGGAGGGCGAAAAAGTAACTGAAAAATCGCACGCGAGTGGAAGAAAATTAAAAACGAAATATAGTGCGAAAGAAACTTCAGTACACCGCCAATCTTTATTAGCGTAGAAGTTTCTTTAGCGTACATAAAAAATTACCGTGGTTTACGCTAATTAAGAATTTGAAATTTTTGAAAAAAAACCTACATTCTAATGGTTTAATAACTCTAATTTGGGTATTTGAGAAAAAAGAATGTCGGTCGCAAACATGCTTACACAAATATAGGTATTCGTACAAAATCAGACAAATCATACACAAATCGTACGTTCACACAGTCGAAACGTGGTTGCTGGACGAATATGTGCGAACGTGATATTCGACAACCCGATTAGACCCCCATTTTAGAGCGCACATTCTCATGCGTCCGCTGCTACTAAAACTCATTAGTTATACTTTTTTCACTTAAAAAGGTACAATTTTGTACGGTCTGACACTGTCCGTACACCACACTAATTAACTGATAGCGTACTTCCATTTTGTACGGTACTAAAATAAATATCCCTAAATAGAGTAAAGAAAAAAATAGAATGAACTACTCTAATGGAGAATAAACAAAAAAAAAGCGGGACGTAATTAGCGTACACAATGATAATAACGATTGGCGGTGTACTGTACTATACCGTACAATACAGTAACACACAAACAAGCACAAGCCAACAAACGTTGACAGGAATAACAAAAGACAAAATTAACTACAGACTGGCCTACAAAACAACTACACCGCCAATCGCTAATAGAGTAAATAATGCTAATTCGGTGCCCTTTTTTCAAAAAAATGACCCTCAAATACAATCCATAATTCTATTTTTTCCATTATTCTAATTAGGGTTTTTTTTTCAATTAGCGTTAATAATGGAAGTACACTGAGATGGAAATAGTGTGGCGTACGGACAGGGTGTCTCCGTAAGAAATAGTACTTTTTGAATTACAAAGGCATAAAAAGACACTTAACATTATTGCGCACACATGTGAATGTGCACTGGAAGAAAGTGACGAAACTCGTCGAAAAAAATCACGTTCTCATATGTTCGTCCGTCGACCGTGTGAACGCACGACGGCGTACGAATTGTCAAAATTTGTACTAGTACACATAATACTGTAGATATCGAAAGGGCGGGTATTTATTATTCAGGACAGCCCAAATTACAGTTAGGGCTTAATTCGTATATATATATATATATTTAAAAAAAAAAAATCCTGATTAGTGTTGATAACACTAATTGTTTTTTACGCTATTTATTCCTTTACTCTAATAGCGATTGACGGTGTACTGTACACCGCCAATCGCTATTAGCGTAGTGTACGCTAATTCCGTCCCGCTTTTTTTTTTTTTTATTCTCCATTAACGTCATTCTATTTTTTTCTTTACTCTATTTAGGGTTAATCTTTTAGTACCGAAAAAAACGGAAGTACGCCATCTTTTAAATAGTGTGGTGTACGGTCCATGCCATACCGTACAAAAACGTACCTTTTAAGTGAAAAAGCACAATTCATTTTGTTTAGTAGCCGCGGATGCATGAGAATATGCGATCAAAAAAGGGGATCAAATCGGGTTTTAAAATATCACGTTCGCATATATTCGTCCAACAACCACGTTCTGACCGTGTGAACGTACGATTTGTGTGCGATTTGTCAGATTTTGTACAAATACCTATATTAGAGTAATCATGTTTGCGACCGACATTTACTTTTTTCAAAGACCCAAATTAGAGTTATTAAACAATTAGAATGTATGTTTTTTTTCAAAATTTTCAAATTCTTAATTAGCGTAAACCACGGTAATTATTCATATACGCTAAAGAAACCTCTTCGCTGATAGCGATTGGCGGTGTGAAAATCCGCTATTCTCCAGTGGTCCAGTAATATCTTGTACTCTTTTGACAAGTCTTCATTGCCTGCAGCCCAATCTATAATATGTACGGCGCCTAAAACCACAAACTTCGATTTCGAAAACCACAAACGCGACGGAGAGAATCTGTTCTATACCAAACGCAATTTTCGAGAAAAATAGTCCGGTTTGTACTTATTCGGCATACGCGTGCGAAAAATATCGCTAAAAGATAAAATATCAGGTGCTTTTGTGGTGGCCATAACTGTCACCCTTGTTTTTTTCCATTTAAGCATTTTTCACATTTTCCAAACATAAGACGGAAATCTTTGCGTTGACCTGACAGAATAATGTCTGTCTGGTAGCTCTCATTGTGAAAGTGTCGCACGCAGATAGGACGGTCTAGATTCAATCTTGGAAAGGTTTCCTGGATAAGTCTTTGTACAAGTCGGTCGTAGCTTGCCTGTCAGGTTTACACGCTGGTGCGCCTTTAGATCTTGCATTCGAGGCGTATCCAGCTGTCAGCTGATTATCCAGAATTTGACATGATTTGACACAGAGCCTTTTCGTGATTGGTCGTTTCAAGGCATATGAAAATGACATATAGAATTGATATCTTGGCAGCACGGTCCTAACCTTCGTACGGAAGGAGCTGTTTGACCCGGCGCTGGTCAGCGAATTCCGGTTTTTCAACCTCAAAAAGTGAAGGGTCGCCTTTACTGCAAAACAAGTTATGGAAAAACCATCCGGGTACAAAAGGGATAAAACCAAAAAAAACATTTAAAGACTACAAGAAAGAAACGAAAATACAAAGAGAAAAAGGAAAAGCAACGCAGACTAAAACAGGTTAACCACAAAACCTAATTAGAACTTACCGAGGTTGACTACTGTAGCCACAAAGCGAAAAAAAACTTACAAAGTGAAAAAAACTTTACATGCGATGACTACCCACAACGCTGAAGAAAAAAGTATAAAATGAATTCTAGAATGGGAGGTTCGGTCCTTTCCACGTGCGTCACCGTCATTACTGTACTGTAGCTTATTACATAGAACTGCACAAGATTACGTTCTGGAAAGATCGTAACACGTTATTTGTACATCTTCTGTGTTTATTCTCCTTAATTCTCCAGCCAATATAGAATGCGTACATTTGATCAAGAATTTTGGAGAAAAAAACTTCATTTTTGCACCGACTGACCGTGACGTCATGCGCTTTTCATTTTCTACAAGACTTCCTCTCCATCTTGGTATCTATTCATCATCTCATTTGCACTTCCCTTTATTCCAACTTTTTTGCAGCCAAATTTGTCAGAAGCTCATTTTAGGAGTCTTTACACTCTCTTCCTCTCCCTCTCTTATTACACATTCATACTCAAATAAGCATACTACAGTAGTTTATTACCAGCAAACTACTAGTATATTGTATCTTTTTGATGCATGTTTCTAACCTGTACTGTGATCTTGTCATCCGCAATACTTCGCCTATTCTAACAAAAAAAATCACAAATTCTTCCACCAAACACTTTGCAGTTTCCCGAACTAGAGCAACACGTTACCAACTAGGTTCAGCAACTTTCAAAGTGGTGTATGTTAGGTTCAGTAACTTCCAAGCATTAGGTTCGGCAGCTTGCAAGTAGTTTGAGTAACTTTTAAGGCTGTTCCATACATTTGTAAGGTTGCCATGGCGGCATTACAAAGGACTCACAGACCCTCAGCCGTTCATCAGCAGGAAATAATCAAAAAATTGGAAGCAAGTACTTTAGTAAATTCCTCTACAGTTCCAAACACCGAGACGAAAAGCAAACCGAGACGTTCCGCAAGGAAATGTGATGCTGAACCTGAAGAATTTATTCCTAAATGGCAAGGTTTGGAGAAAAAGGAAGAAAAGTCACGTGCTGAGCTTTTAGGCGTCACGCAGCCTCGGCTTCCAAAAGCCGCATTGAAAAAAATGGCGAAAGGAGATCCAAGATATTATGACCCTGACAGTGATGATCCTCTCCAGAGAGCAACTTTGGAGGAATTGGAAACTATGGCATTGGACAAGTCAAAAGATGTGACAAATGATTTGCGAAATGTTTTGAAGATTACGAAAGATACGGAGAATATTGGAGCACAAACTCTGAAAACTCTCCACCAACAGGGAGAGCAAATTGCAAGAACTCATGAAAAAGCAGTTACACTTGATCATGAGCTTTCAACGGTAATGAATTTTGGCTCTAACGAAATTTTGAAGAATGTAATGATGCATATGTATTTACTGTGTAACTCATAATGTAACACAATGCCTCTTTCTGTAATTATGGACTACACATTGGAGGAACAGTTTTAAATGTGAATTTTTGTACTCATATGGTAATCATTCTTACTTGAGATCGTGGAATGAGGTCACTTATAATTTCACATTTTTTTTAATTCCAGACCAATGGTTGTGAAAAGTGTAACAAGCTTCACTTTTGCTACTGTTACGTGTGTGAAGCTATATAATGTCCGCATGATTTTGAGAGCAGAAGGAACATACTCTTGACTTTGCTTTTGGCCAAATTCAGTACTGTCTTCTCTATGATTAGGAGTCTAACTTTGGTGATGTCTTATATAGTTTTTCTCATTGATAATATACAAATAGACAATAGGGATAATGTACAATAGACAGTTCGGATTTTTTTTAGTCCAGCAGTAGGCGATATGGATAATGTACAATGGACAGTTAGGAATATTTTATTCCAGCAGTATACATTGTCTGTGTGAGGTTATAATTCCTGATTATCCGTTTGATTGTTTTTGCCTTTTCTGGTTGTTTTGTGTGACTATTTTGTGTTTTTCTGTTTTTTTTTCTGTTTTATTTAGGGGGAGAAACTTCTCAGTAGCTTGGGCCCCATGTTTTCATTTGGATGGAAACCCAAGAAGGGAAAGAAGATTAAAGGACCAAAGTATCATCCAGGTGAGGGAGTATTCTAGCTTGTATTTGCAACTTAACCGGTTAGTTTGATAGCTTTGCAGGAAGTTCCGTGCATTTTTTTTGCCATGAAATTGAGCGTATGTTTAAATCTGGTCATGGAATTCTATTTGCGTTTTCTTTCTGATTTTTATAGGGAATGGATATGCCTTCTAAATGTTTTTCTTTTTTTCTGTGTCAATTAGTTGTCCCGGTGATAAAAGCCCATTCAGTCACTTTCCAGCAAGTTAAATTTATTTTTCTTGTTGTTTCTAATCCTTTTGTGGTTGTTAGATTGATTTAGGTTATCCCTCAATTTTCAGGCGAACTGTATGATTAAAGGCGAAAATGACACAGCTTTTTAAAATTTCTATTCTTTTTTTTGCAGATGCAAATGGAAATTATCCTGCCGGATCCCGTGGAACACGTGAAGATCTGATGAGAGATGATGATGATGATGATGAGAGTCTGGCAACTATGGACAGGGTGAAGGTGTGTAATGATATATGATGTTTTTCACGCAGCTCAAATTTTTGTTTTGTTGGCCAACATTCATGTTCTGCTTTCGGTGTACTGGAAAAGGTTAAAGATGTTAAGGCCGAAACTATATGTGATTCGTGAGTTGAGTTTGTTGTAGTTATCTCTTAAAGTAAGGCACATGAGTCGTGAATCACAAGAAAGAGTAATCTCTTTTTCTTGCCTTGGAGGATGGCCCTTTGTTGTAGTTAGAAAGCTGATAGAGATTTTTCCAATTCCCTCAAATTATAGAAAAGTACAAGTTCTAAACCTTACACTGCCAAATCGTGTTTTGCAGAAGCAAATCAACCAGCAAGATGAAATGTTGGATGAAGTGAGCTCTTCTCTCAATGTAATGGGCGACATGGCAAGGGAAATGGGTCATGAATTGGATCGGTAAGTTTGATCAGTACCCTTGTTAAATACTTTTGAGATGTGTTTTTATTTTTTCACCGATTTATCACAAAGTTTGGAAACTTTTGTCTTGCGCTTCTTTATCACAGTCTGTCCCTTCTGTGACATCCGAAGGTTAAGTTTTGACAAACTGACTTTTCACATTTCTGAAATTTGAGACTTACACTCAAAGGAGTTTAATTCTACGAAGTAGACCAAATTGGCGATGTGGTATTAAGTGTTGGTGTTCAAAAGTGCATTAACGTTTCGTCCATTGGTCCAGCACCGATGAAAAGCAGTAATACTTCACAGAATAAAATGTGTTTTCATGGTTTTTATGTAACATAGCATAGTGCAAAAATTGGTTCGTGTTATTTACTACGATATTAGTGCAGAAAAGTGTCCCTTAAAGTTTTTTTGAACCTTTGGTACATATGGATGCCGCTATAAAGCACTCAGAAGGGTTTAACGTTTATTTTTGCACCTACATGAAACAGAGAAATACGAGTTGAAGTAGATTGTGGAAATATATATAGTAATGAGGTTAGATTTGATTCTATGTGCCTAATTTGGAAAATAAGAAAAAATTGTCTATTTATTTGGTCCCTGTTTTTTGTAATACAGACAAGACCATGCTTTGGATGATTTGACTGGAGATGTGGACGAACTCAACAGTCGGTTGAAGCAAAGCAACCAAAGAGGACGAAAACTTTTGAAAAAATGAGCTCGTTTGTAAGATGTAAAAGTCATCCTCAGTTGAAGAAACCTCGAATGCTTGTTTCATGAGTTTCAAAATTTTCTCTAACAAACCGAAAGCAACCGGGAAATGTTTCCTATTTTGTTGATATAGGTAGTTTTAGTATGACGGAACCGTGGGTAAGGAACTCAAAAGGGAGTGTGATTTAGGGTTTTTATTGAATTTAAATAGGTTTTAGATTCTAGGGTTTATTTTTCTCAGAAGCATGAAACTCGGGCAATGCTCCCAGGCATGCTTCTTGAAAGCTAAAAACAACAAAAAGACCTTTGGGAGAATTATTTTTATTATTAAGTGTTTGGGTTTCTCAACAGGAGGTACTTAGAGTTGTTTTTACATACTTTTGTATATATAATAGTTTTAGTCTTTATTACTTATCGTGTAAACTAAAAGCTTGAACAGGTTATGTAAGTTGACTGCAAAACATTTTGATGTTTAGTTCTAATATCTTTATTGAAAGAAGAAAGGCTTGCAGAAAACTCACAGCGAAAGTGACATTTTTGCATCTTATTTTTGATTTTCCCTGTGTTTGCCATGAAAGACACACATTTAGTGTGGATTAGTTTGAACCTCTTATTAAATCGATTTATTGAATTCAAAATCTTATACGTGTCCTGCATCTATGCTTCTATAGTCCAAGGATAGGATCCGGGGTTTATGACCAAGGATAGGGGATTGCCTATGGCTGTGACTACATTTGACCTCTCTCCCAACCTATCACAATGATGCCAAGAGATCCGGATCCTTTTTCAGTATAAAGTGTTAAGCCTCTTCTTACAGGATTTTGTTTCTTAGTCCAGGTAAAATGAAATACTCTAATACACAGTGAATCGCTATTCTCCTAAGAAACAGTGTGGGGTTTATCTAAGTTTTATTAGTTTTAATTTAGGTCTGAGTGAGGTGGATGATTTCCAGCCGCTTATCAAATTAGTGTTAAGAATAAAACAATGACATTATCAATGCTAGTATGTTTCGGAGCCAAAAAAAATTAACACCAAATTAATGTCTTGTTATAGTGCTTCACGGCGTACATTCAGTCGAATGCCAACAGTATTCATGATGAAAATTCTGTACAGGCAGACCAGTATTTAAGTATGGTTTGTTCAACAGCCAATATTGTAAGGAAACCCTAGTATATCAAAACCTTGATTAGTGTCACTGTTCATAACATAAAAGAGCACTTAGGACACAATCATGTCATTGACTTTTGTATCTGCAGGTAGTCGATGAAAACACATCGTGTCTATGACCAAAGTCTCAAAATTAACACAGAACACTATGGAGGTGAAGATGTGATAGTCAAAAGTAATGAAAGGCTTCATTAAGAACGCACGATTTTGAACCATCTGAGTGCATGGAAGCAAAAAGAAGCGAAGACCAAAACAAAACTGAAAAAACGTAGGTAGGCGTTCTGAAACAAGAGTTCCCTAGTTCCTCTACACATATCATTTATGTAAATCACGACAGAGGAAAATAACAGCTTGCATAAGAATGCCGTTACTTTCTTATCATTCAGAGACCAACAAGTTGACCTATGTACTACTTGCAGCAAAAAACATATCGGTTATTATCTACTTCCTGTGTTGACTTTTTGCACCTCAACTACTGAATCCAACTCAACCACTTCCTTTTTGCATTTTTTTCTGAACATTTGAACCACTCTTTTTCTCTTTTCTTTTTTTTTACCCATGGTTCCTCCAAAATAGGTATAGCACCGAAGAGGCATCATCACAAGTCTTGCTCAATGAGTCGCTTTAACTTTGAGCTTGTTGTTACGTTCAATGTTTTCTGTTATTAATTCTTTCGCCTTTGTTTCCCTATTAGTTTCATCCACCTGCATGTCATTTTTCTGTTTCATCTTTGACTATTATTTTTTATTCCCATGTGCTCAGCTGATTAACCGTCGTGCTTTGTTCACGAAGTCTTATTATTCATAGACTATTAAATCAATTTATAATCCCAATTTATGTTATTACCAAATTCTTATGAGTTCACGCTTTTAAATCAGTCACGACAAAAGAGATATTGGACATTGTACGGCCTCACCTTGTTAAAACATAGGACAAAATCCTCAATAATATCCAAATTTGAGAGAACAAAATCCAGAATCTTAAGGCAAAAACAGTCTTATACAACTGTAGTCAACTGTACGTTGCTCGTTTAAGGCCGCTCCTTTGAATAGCGTTACCATTCAATTTATGATCTTTGACCAGAAGTAGCGACTAAATTAGTGCTCTGAACACTAATAAAGATGGACAATTTACCTTGAATTTTGATATTATATCTTGGAAAGGAGGTGTGCAAGTAAATCAATCTCTCCGACTATTTTCCCTCCCTGGAAGTTATGCAGGCTTTTTTGGGGTTTTCAATCCAATTAACAACCGCCGAGTTGGGAAATACATCTCTTGGTTTTCTCAGGAACAATAAATTTCTTAGTCTCCTGTTACTCTCAGTTGTTCAGGAAAAACAAAAACTGTGCATAAATTCACTATCATAGTATGTCACAAAGGCAATGAAGAAAAGCACTTATTGCCGAAAAACAAAGAAGTGAAACATTAATTAAAGAAATACTGGATATCCAAAGATAAGGAAATGGGGTTTAAAACGGCTAATGGAGTATTACTCGTACAGAGCATGGACTTCGATAAGCTCCAAACTATCAAACTCTCTGCTTAACTTTGGCTTTTGAATTAAAAAAAAGCTTCGTAACTGAGGCACAAAGAAAACAAAAAAGAGTACTTTCTTACGCACAAATTTCGGAAATAAAATAAAAAACCTAAGTAGTTTTTAACTCCAGTGCCCGTATTCCACCATTATCGCTGATACCACTTGTGTTAGGATCATAAATAACATAAAACCTTTCCGAGTGACGTAATCGGTCCCTCTCTCTCACACTACTTCATATTTTCTCGTATCTTATCGCTTTGAAGTATCAACACTCCTTTGGACACTTTAACCTAATATCGTTAAAGATTCGAAATTGCCACAATAAAAACGGCAGAAACAAGAAAAACTGAAATTGTACTTTCACCTAATGTCGTCCTAAAAGAGTGCATTTAAAAAGTGTGTTTATTCCTAGTAGTATTTTCGTACAGTCAGTAGCTGATGCTAGTATTATCGTGTATCCATATATATATATATTATAAATAATGTTTATACATAGTGATTTCAAAGGTCATAATACACCTGGTCAGAGTGCAAATGGGCCGTCATATTTAACGCCTCTAACATTGGTTCGCCTCTTTTGTTGACCGTGAAAACACTTATCCCTCCATTGTTAATGTCAACGGCACGAAATCTGCAAACGAGAGAATAAGAAGAATTACAACCTCTCTCTTAGAACCTCTCTCTCAAGTTCAAGTGAGGCAATAAAAATTAGAGCCTCTCTCAAGTAGAATCAATAGATGTAGGTTCACTATATGCATCAGTATTAGTGTTAATGTTTTTTTCAGTATACAAATCAACCTTTTCATTTGGAGACCATTAATAGGGATGTACCTTTCTATCCCAGCCGTCGGATTAATACTGTGATGAGTGTACAGAGATAAAATTAAGTTTAAACGCCGAAAAACCATTAACGCTAAAACCCATAAAAGATATACTGATGAAAACTAAACAGGACTGGGAAAAACATCATTCATAACAACACCCAAAAAGATCCTTTACAATGGGGCCTGATTTGAGAAACGGTCCCATACAAAGATTCCCATAAGTTCCTACATGGAAGACATTTTAATATCCATATAGCTAATTTTATTTTATAAAAACTTCACTCATCTCTCTGAAAAATACTGTCACAACCTCCATCCTTCAACTGCAAAAATTGGTATCGAGCCCACACTGGACCCCCACAAAGTACTAACTCAAAAAATGGAACCAACTTAGGACAACAACTAATGCAAATGATCGAGTCACAGAAAGTCCTAAAGAAGCCTCTAAAAAAAGCCTAAGAATTAAAACACATGATCGACTCAGTTATCCACGGAAAATTGAAAGATTCCATAAAACTTATCTCCCTCTCTCCATCCTTCCCTCTCCCCTTCCCTTTCTCCCTCTCCCCCCCTCCACTCCACCTTCCCTCTCCCTCTCCCTCTTCCGCTCCCTCTACCTCTACGTTTCACTTCCCCTCACCCTCTCCCTCTCCCTCTCCCTTCTTTTCTCTCCCCCTCACCCTCTCTCTCTCCCTCCCCTTCACTTTGCATCTCCATCTCCCTCGCCTTCTCCCTCTCCCTCTCCCTTCCACCTCACCTCCCCCCCTCTCCCTCTTTCCCTTCCCCTCTCCCTTCCTACCTCTCTCCCTCTATTCAAAATACCTTAGAAAGTTAAAAGGCACCTATTGACTCAGCTAGTACACAAAATTAAGAATCCGAAAAAAATCTCCGAAGAAATCCTGAAAGACACTGAGCTAGTAAACGTAATCAACAACAGGATTCAACCA
>JBBHKE010000310.1:0-101340 GCA_037447655.1 Zygnema cylindricum | reverse complement strand
TAAAAAAAAAAAAAAAAAAGGTGTATTCTAATTTCGGCGTTTATGCTAATTTGGGAACAGCAAAAATGGAATATTCGCTGTACAATTATATACATTAATATATGTATCCGTACAAAATATTAAAAATCGTACGCCGTCGTGAAATTTTAATATCCGTACACGTAAGACTAATTTACGTGTCAAAACAATCCCGTTTTTTTAGCGCACGATCCCATGCGTGCGCGTCTGATTTAACTCATTTTTTGTAAAATTTTCACTTGAAAAGGTACATTTGTGTACGGTCTGACATCGACCGTACACCACATTATTTAGATATTATTGTAATTCGTCCTTTACGCTATTTTGTGCGGTACCTTAATTAACGTCAAGGAAAAATTAAAATCATGTATCCTATTTGAGGAAAAAAATCAAAATTTTAAGAACCCAAATTAGTGTCGTTGACACTAATAACGATGCGCGGTGTACCAGGGCAAGACGATAGATAATGTAAATCATCGGATTCGTCGCGATACGATTCTTTTCGATACACGAGAAAGATACCAAAAATGCACTTCGGTGAAAAAATCCGAAATGATTAAAGGACGTATGACGTGGCAAAAAGAACAAAAACAAAGTATTCAGAACACCGCGAATCGTAATTAGAGTAAATTACTCTAATTCGGTCGCTCGAAATTTCGACTCTATGACATCAAATAGAGTAAACGATTCTAATTTTTTCATTATTCTAATATAGATAAAGTTTAATTAGCGTAAAAAATTGTATTTTGGGTTCGTGTGGATTAAATAGTGTGGATTACGGACGACGTTCGACCGTGCAAGCTGTATTTTTTTAAGTAAAAAGGTACAAATAATGATTTAATAGAATCGCGCTCGCACGTGAAATCGCACTAAACGAAAAATCAATCACATCGAAAAAAAGCCGTTCGCATAACTCTCGTCCGTCGACAGCATCGTCGTCAGTGTGAACATTAACTGACATTCAGCACGACAAATAATACTAGCGTCATAATGACGTCAAAACTATACGGACTGACATATTTTGTTCGTGTACGTAATTTAGAGTTCATAATTTCAGCGCGGATATTTATTGCCGACTTAACCCAATATAGAGTGCTTAAATAAATTAGAGTAAACTTCCTCTGTGAAAAAGTTATATCACATAAACTAGAGTTCATTACTCTAATTGTTTTTTTTGGGTTTTTTACTCTAATTTTTTCATTACTCTAATTACGAATCGCGGTGTACTGTACTCTCTTGAAAATCTGCTATTCTCCAGTAATATCTTGTACTATTCTGACAAGTCGTCTTCATTGCCTGCAGCCCAATCTATAACGTGTACGGCGCCTAAAACTTCGATTTCGAAAACCGCAAACGCCAAATAGATTTGTTACTAAGAAAATGAATCTGAGAATCTGTTCTCTACCAAACGCAATTTTCGAGAAAACAGTCCGGTTTGTACTTATTCCGCATACGCGTGCGAAAAAAATCGCTAAATGACAAAATTTCAGGTGCTTTTGTAGTGGCTATAGCAGTCAACCTTGTTTTTTTCAATTTATGCATTTTTCACATTTTCCTAACATAAGACGGAAATCTTTGCGTTGACCTGACAGAATAGTGTCTGTCCGGTCGCTCTCATTGCGAATGTGTCGCACGCAGATAGGACGGTTGAGATTCAATCTTGGAGAAGGTTCCTGGATAAGTCTTTGTACAAGTCGGCGTGTCTTGCCTGTCAGGTTTACACGCTGGAGCGCCTTTAGATCTTTGCGTACGCGGCGCATCTAGCTGTCAGCTGATTATCCAGACTTTGACATGATTTGACTCAGAGCCTTTCCGTGGTTGGTCGTTTCAAGGCCGAAAATGCCATATGGAATTGATATCTGGCAACACGGTCTTAACCGTCGTACGGAACGAGCTGTCTGACCCGGCGTTAGTCGGCGAATTCCGGTTTTCAACCTCAAAAAGTGAAAGGGTCACCTTTACTGCAAAACGAGCTATGGAAAGGCCATCCGGGTACAAAAGGGGTAAATCCAGGAAAAACATTTTAAGGCACAAGAAAGAAAAAGAAAATACAAAAGAAAAAAAGGAAAAGCGATGGAGACAAAAACAGGTAAACGACCAAACCCAATTAGAAGTACCAAAGATGACTACAGTACAATAAAGTACAGTATTATACAGTACTATAGCCACAAAGTGAAAAAGTGAAAAAACCTACAGGAGATTGATTACCACAACGCTAAAAGAAAAAAGTCCCGCCGCTTGAGGACAAGAAGAAAATGAATTCTAGAATGGCCCGTTCGGTCCTTCCCACGTGCGTTACCGGTCATTACTGTACTGTAGCTTATTACATAGAACTGCAATAGATTACGTTCTGGAAAGATCGTAACACGCTTTTTGCACATCTCTATGTTAATTCGCCTTAATTCTCCAGCCAATATAGAATACGTACATTGATGAAGAATTTTGGAGAAAAAAACTTCAGTTTTGCACCGACTGACCGTGACGTCATGCGCGTTTCACTTTCTACAAGACCTCCTCCAACTTTTTAGCTATTTACTTTATTCCAACTCTGTCAGAATCTCATTTTAGGAGTCTTTACACTCTCTTTTCTCTCCCTCTCTGAGTACACATTCATACACAAAAAGCATACTACAGTACTTAGTTTATTAGCAGCAAACTACTATTATATTGTAGCTTGTTAATGCATGTTTCTAACCTGTTGTCATCCGCAATACATCTGCTACTCTACCAGAAATTTTCACCAATTCTTGCACCAAACACTTTGCAGTTTCCCAACTAGAGCAATTCGTTACCAAATAGGTTCAGTAACTTCCAAAGTGGTTCATGCTAGGTTCAGTAACTTCCAAGCATTAGGTTCGGCAGCTTGCAAGTAGTTTGAGTAACTTTAAGGCTGTTCCATACATTTGTAGGTTTGCCATGGCGGCATTACAAAGGACTCACAGACCCTCAGCCGTTCATCAGCAGGAAATAATCAAAAAATTGGAAGCAAGTACTTTAGTAAATTCCTCTACAGTTCCGAAAACCGAGACGAAAAGCAAACCGAGACGTTCCGCAAGGAAATGTGATGCTGAACCTGAAGAATTCATTCCTAAATGGCAAGGTTTGGAGAAAAAGGAAGAAAAGTCACGTGCTGAGCTTTTAGGCGTCACTCAGCCTCGGCTTCCAAAAGCCGCATTGAAAAAAATGGCGAAAGGAGATCCAAGATATTATGACCCTGACAGTGATGATCCTCTCCAGAGAGCAACTTTGGAGGAATTGGAAACTATGGCATTGGACAAGTCAAAAGATGTGACAAATGATTTGCGAAATGTTTTGAAGATTACGAAAGATACGGAGAATATTGGAGCACAAACTCTGAAAACTCTCCACCAACAGGGAGAGCAAATTGCAAGAACTCATGAAAAAGCAGTTACACTTGATCATGAGCTTTCAACGGTAATGAATTTTGGCTTTAACGAAATTTTGAAGAATGTAATGATGCATATGTATTTATTGTGTAACTCATAATGTAACACAATGCCTGTTTCTGTAATTATGGACTACACATTGGAGGAACAATTTTAAATGTGATTTTTTTTACTCATATGGTAATCATTCTTACTTGAGATCGTGGAATGAGGTCATCTCTAATTTTACATTATGTTTTATTTCAGACCAATGGTTGTGAAAGTGTAACAAGCTTCACTTTTGCTACTGTTATGTGTGTGAAGCTATATAATGTCCGCATGATTTTGAGAGCAGAAGGAACATACTCTTAACTTTGCTTTTGGCCAAATTCAGTATTGTCTTCTCTATGATTAGGAGTCTAACGTTGGTGATGTCTTATATAGTTTTTCTCACTACTAGTAGTTGTTGTATATGCATTTGCATGGAAATTGTGGTTGATGGATAATGTACAATAGACAGTTTGGATTTTTTTTAATCCAGCAGTAGACAATATGGATAATGTACAATGGACAGTTAGGAATATTTTATTCCAGCAGTATACATTGTCTGTGTGAGGTTATAATTCCTGATTATCCGTTTGATTGTTTTTGCCTTTCTGATTGTTTTGTGTGACTATTTTGTGTTTTTCTGTTTTTTTTTCTGTTTTATTTAGGGGGAGAAACTTCTCAGTAGCTTGGGCCCCATGTTTTCATTTGGATGGAAACCCAAGAAGGGAAAGAAGATTAAAGGACCTAAGTATCATCCAGGTGAGGGAGTATTCTAGCTTGTATTTGCAACTTAACCGGTTAGTTTGATAGCTTTGCAGGAAGTTCCGTGCATTTTTTTTGCCATGAAATTGAGCGTATGTTTAAATCTGGTCATGGAATTCTATTTGTGTTTTCTTTCTGATTTTTATAGGGAATGGATATGCCTTCTAAATGTTTATCTTTTTTTCTGTGTCAATTAGTTGTCCCGGTGATAAAAGCCCATTCAGTCACTTTCCAGCGAGTTAAATTTCTTTTTCTTGTTGTTTCTAATCCTTTTGTGGTTGTTAGATTGATTTCTACGTTATCCCTCAATTTTCAGGTGAACTGTATGATTAAAGGCAAAAATGACACAGCTTTTTAAAATTTATACGCTTTTTTTTGCAGATGCAAATGGAAGTTATCCTGCCGGATCCCGTGGAACACGTGAAGATCTGATGAGAGATGATGATGATGATGATGATGAGAGTCTGGCAACTATGGACAGGGTGAAGGTGTGTAATGATATGATGTTTTTCACGCAGCTCAATTTTTTGTTTTTTTGGCCAGCATTCATGTTCTGCTTTCAGTGTACTGGAAAAGGTTAAAGATGTTAAGGCCGAAACTACACCGCGAATCGTAATTAGAGTAAATTACTCTAATTCGGTCGCTCGAAATTTTGACTCTATCACATCAAATAGAGTAATCGATTCTAATTTTTTCATTATTCTAATTTAGGTAAGGTTTAATTAGCGTTTTTAATTCTAATATATGTTCGTTTTAAATAGTGTGGAGTACGGACGACGTCCGACCGTGCAAAGTTGTACTTTTATAAGTAAAAAAGTACAAATAATGATTTAATACAGGCCATTATCATGTAACTGCGTTTTAACAAAACGCGTAATGCGAACGTCATAGTGACGATAAACTGTACGTTTTGTCAGATTCTGTACGAATACCTTATTTACAGTAGAGGATATTAACTTGCCAAATTAGAGTACACCGCATAAATTAGAGTAAATTCCATTTTGAAACAGCTCTATCACATAAATTAGAGTAAATTACTCTAATTATTTTTTTCTCTTTTTTTACTCTAATTTTTTCATTACTCTAATTACGATGCGCGGTGTATATGTGATTCGTGAGTTGAGTTTGTTGTAGTTATCTCTTAAAGTAAGGCACATGAGTGGTTGTGAATCACAAGAAAGAGTAATCTCTTTTTCTTTCCTTGGAGGATGGTCCTTTGTTGTAGTTAGAAAGCTGATAGAGATTTTTCCAATTCCCTCAAATTATGGAAAAGTACAAGTTCTAAACCTTACACTGCCAAATGGTGTTTTGCAGAAGCAAATCAACAAGCAAGATGAAATGTTGGATGAAGTGAGCTCTTCTCTCAATGTAATGGGCGACATGGCAAGGGAAATGGGTCATGAATTGGATCGGTAAGTTTGCTCAGTACCCTTGTTAAATACTTTTGAGATGTGTTTTTATTTTTTCACCGATTTATCACAAGTTTGGAAACTTTTGTCTTGCGCTTCTTTAGCACAGTCTGTCCCTTCTGTGACATCCGAAGGTTAAGTTTTGACAAACTGACTTTTCACATTTCTGAAATTTGAGACTCACACTCAAAGGAGTTTAATTCTACGAAGTAGACCAAATTGGCAATGTGGTAGTAAGTGTTGGTGTTCAAAAATGCATTAACGTTTCGTCCATTGGTCCAGCACCGATGAAAAGCAGTAATACTTTACAGAATAAAATGTGTTTTCATGGTTTTTATGTAATCATAGCATAGTGCAAAAATTGGTTCGTGTTATTTACTACGATATTAGTGCAGAAAAGTGTCCCTTAAAGTTTTTTTGAACCTTTAGTACATATGGATGCTGCTATAAAGCACTCAGAAGGGTTTAGCGTTTATTTTTTGCACCTACATGAAACAGAGAAATACGAGTTGAAGTAGATTGTGGAAATATATATAGTAATGAGGTTAGATTTGATTCTATGTGCCTAATTTGGAAAATAAGAAAAAATTGTCTATTGATTTGGTCCCTGTTTTTTGTAATACAGACAAGACCATGCTTTGGATGATTTGACTGGAGATGTGGACGAACTCAACAGTCGGTTGAAGCAAAGCAACCAAAGAGGACGAAAACTTTTGAAAAAATGAGCTCGTTTGTAAGATGTAAAAGTCATCCTCAGATGAAGAAACCTCGAATGTTTGTTTCATGAGTTTCAAAATTTTCTCTAACAAACCGAAAGCAACCAGGAAATATTGCCTATTTTGTTGATATAGGTAGCTTTAGTATGACGGAACCGTGGGTAAGGAACTAAAAAGGGAGTGTGATTTAGGGTTTTTATTGAATTTAAATAGGTTTTAGATTCTAGGGTTTATTTTTCTCAGAAGCATGAAACTCGGGCAATGCTCCCAGGCATGCTTCTTGAAAGCTAAAAACAACAAAAAGACCTTTGGGATAGTTATTTTTATAATTAAGTGTTTGGGTTTCTCAACCGGAGGTACTTAGAGTTGTTTTTACATACTTTTGTATATATAATAGTTTTAGTCTTTATTACTTATCGTGAAACCTAAAAGCTTGAACAGGTTATTTAATTGGACTGCAAAACATTCTGATGTTTAGTTCTAATATCTTTATTGAAAGAAGAAAGGCTTGCAGAAACTCACAGCGAAAGTGACATTTTTGCATCTTATTTTTGATTTTCCCTGTGTGGTTTGCCATGAAAGACACATTTAGTGTGGAGTATTTTGAACCTTTTATTAAATTGGTTTATTGAATTCAAAATCTTATACGTGTCCTGCGTCTATGCTTCTATAGTCCAAGGATAGGATCCAGGGTATATGACCAAGGATAGGGGATTGCCTATGGCTGTGACTAAATTTGACCTCTCTCCCAACCTATCACAATGATGCCAAGAGATCCGGATCCTTTTTCAGTATAAAATGTTAAGCCTCTTCTTACAGGATTTTGTTTCTTAGTCCAGGTAAAATGAAATACTCTAATACACAGTGAATCGCTATTCTCCTAAGAAACAGTGTGGGGTTTATCTAAGTTTTATTAGTTTTAATTTAGGTCTGAGTGAGGTGGATGATTTCCAGCCGCTTATCAAATTAGTGTTAAGAATAAAACAATGACATTATCAATGCTAGTATGTTTCGGAGCCAAAAAAAATTAACACCAAATTAATGTCTTGTTATAGTGCTTCACGGCGTACATTCAGTCCAATGCCAACAGTATTCATGATGAAAATTCTGTAAAGGCAGACCAGTATTTGAGTATGGTTTGTTCAACATATTGTAGCGAAACCCGTATGTCAAAACCTTGATTAGTGTCACTGTTCATAACATAAAAGAGCACTTAGGACAATCATGTCATTGACTTTTGTATCTGCAGGTAGTCGATGAAAACACATCATATCCATGACCAAAGTCTCAAAATTAACACAGAACACTATGGAGGTGAAGAGGTGAAAGTCAAAAGTAATGAAAGGCTTCATTAAGAACGCACGATTTTGAACCATCTGAGTGCATGGAAGCAAAAAGAAGCGAAGACCAAAACAAAACTGAAAAAACGTAGGTAGGCGTTCTGAAACAAGAGTTCCCTAGTTCCTCTACACATATCATTTATGTAAATCACGACAGAGGAAAATAACAGCTTGCATAAGAATGCCGTTACTTTCTTATCATTCAGAGACCAACAAGTTGACCTATGTACTACTTGCAGCAAAAAACATATCGGTTATTATCTACTTCCTGTGTTGACTTTTTGCACCTCAACTACTGAATCCAACTCAACCACTTCCTTTTTGCATTTTTTTCTGAACATTTGAACCACTCTTTTTCTCTTTTCTTTTTTTTTACCCATGGTTCCTCCAAAATAGGTATAGCTCCGAAGAGGCATCATCACAAGCCTTGCTCAATGAGTTGCTCTAACTTTGGGCTTGTTGTTACGTTCACTGTTTTTTGTTATTAATTCTTTCGCCTTCGTTTCCCTTTTAGTTTCATCCACCTGCATGTCATTTTCTGTTTTATTCCCATGTGCTCAGCGGATTAACCGTCGTGCTTTGTTCATGAAGTCTTATTATTCATAGACTATTAAATCAATTTATAATCCCAATTTATGTTATTACCAAATTCTTATGAGTTTACGCTTTCGAATCAGTCACGACAAAAGAAATATTGGACATTGTACGGCCTCGCCTTGTTAAAACATAGGACAAAATCCTCAATAATATCCAACTTTGAGAGAACAAAATCCAAAATCTTAAGGCGAAAACAGTTATACAACTGTAGTCAACTGTACATTGCTCGTTTAAGGCCGCTCCTTTGAATAATGTTACCATCCAATTTATGATCTTTGACCAGAAAGAGTAGCGACTAAATTAGATGAACACCAATAAAGATGGACAATTTACCTTGAATTTTGACATATATCTTGGAAAGAGGCGTGCAAGAAGTAAATCAATCTCTCCGACTATTTTCCCTCCCTGGAAGTTATGCAGGATTTTTTGGGGTTTTCAATCCAATTAACAACTGCCGAATTGGGAAATACATCTCTTGGTGTTCTCAGGAACAATACATTTCTTAGTCTCCTGTTACTCTCACTGTTGTTGAGGAAAAACAAAAACTGTGCATAAATTCACTATCATAGTATGTCACAAAGGCAATGAAGAAAAGCACATATTGCCGAAAAACAAAGAAGCGAAACATTAATTAAAGAAATACTGGATATCCAAAGATAAGGAAATGGGGTTTAAAACGGCTAATGAAGTATTACTCGTACAGAGCATCGACTTCGATGAGCTCCAAACTATCAAACTCTCTGCTTAACTTTGTCTTTTGAATCGAAAAAGCTTCGTAACTGAGTCACAAAGAAAATAAAAAAGAGTACTTTCTTACGCACAAAATTCGGAAATCAAATAAAAAACCTAAGTAGTTTTTAACTCCGGTGCTCTTAATCGACCATTATCGCTGATACCACTCGTGTTAGGATCATAAATAACATAAAACCTTTCCGAGTGACGTAATCAGTCCCTCTATCTCACACTACTTCCTTTATATTTTCTCGTATCTTATCGCTTTTAAGTATCGACACTCCTTTGGACACTTTAACCTAATATCGTTAAACATTTGAAATTGCCACAATAAAAACGGCAAAAACAAGAAAAACTAAAATCGTACTTTCACCTAATGTCGTCCTAAAAGAGTGCATTTAAAGAGTGTATTTATTCCAAGTATTGTAGTATTTTCGTACAGTCAGTAGCTGATGCTAGTATTATCGTGTATCCATATATATATTATATAATGTTTATACATAGTGATTTCAAAGGTCATAATACACCTGGTCAGAGTGCAAATGGGCCGTCATATTCAACGCCTCCAACATTGGTTCTCCTCTTTTGTTGACCGTGAAAACACTTATCCCTCCATTGTTAATGTCAACGGCACGAAATCTGCAAACAAGAGAATAAGAAGAATTAGAACCTCTCTCTTAGAAGCTCTCTCTCAAGTTCAAGTGAGGCAATAAGAATTAGAACCTCTCTCAATTAGAATCAAGAGATGTAGGTTCACTATATGCATCAGTATTAGTGTTAATGGGTTTTTCAGTATACAAATCAACCTTTTCATTTGGAGACCATTAATCAGGATGTACCTTTCTATCCCAGCCGTCAGATTAATACTGTGACGAGTGTACAGAGATAAAATTAAGTTTAAACGCCGAAAAAACCATTAACGCTAAAACCCATAAAAGGTGTACTGATGAAAACTAAACAGGACTGGAAAAAACATCATTCATAACGACACCCAAAAACATCCTTTACAATGGGGCCTGTTTTGAGAAACGGTCCCATACAAAGATTCCCATATGTTCATACATGGAAGACAGTTTTAATATGCATATAGCTAACATTTTTTTTATAAAACTTCACTCATCTCTCTGAAAAATACTGTCACAACCTCCGTCCTTCAAACAATTAATGCAAATGATCGAGTCACAGAAAGTCCTAAAGAATCGACTCAGTTATCCACGAAAAATTGAACGATGCCATAAAACTTATCTTCCCTCTCTCCATCCTTCCCTCTCCCCTCCCCTCCACCTTCCCTCTCCCTCTCCCTCTCCCTCTTCTGCTCCCTCTACCTCTACGTTTCACTTCCCCTCACCCTCTCCCTCTCCCTCTCCCTTCTTTTCTCTCCCCCTCACCCTCTCCCTCTCACGTTCCTTTCTCTCTCCCTCTCCCTCTTTCTCTCTAGCTCTCGCTCTCTCCCTCCCCCCCCTCCCTGGATTTTGAGGAACCCACCTTTCTGGTCCCAAGCCGAGGGCCGTACAAATAAGAGCTCGGAGAATAGATTTATGTGTAACCACGAGGATTTTTTCCCCCTGAAAATTGGCCATTGCCCCATAAAATATTATGATAAAATCGATAACAAAACAACAAAACAAAATTGATGGTGTCATTAGATACTCGACAAACATATTTTCTACACATTTTACATGAAATCACTGAAAATTGTTTGCATCCAACCCTAATTGAAAGAGTGGGTGACTTTGCTTAAGACCATCGAAAGTTGCAAGAATTGAAGGAAAGGTTTTTCTGTTTCAGGGAAGGGAAATTTCTATACTAGCTTTAAGAAAGAAAAATTTGAGGTAAACGATACAGTTATCTCCTTCATTAAAAATATACAGGTATTAAAAAAAAAGGGACCAGAAAATGACGAAGATTCGCATGAGCATAATGGGAGGCACAAAATGTATGTCAACAAGAAGATAAAGCTACTGACATGCAACTTTTTAGGGAATAAAAAGGGTCTTAAAGGAGACATATTGCACACGATATGATGGTTATTTAGGTGCAAAGCCTCCCCCCTCTTCCGCCCTCCCTAACTTAGGTGCAGAGCCTTCCCTCCCCCCCCCCTCCCCCTCCCCCCTCCCCACCCAGCCCTCCTCCCCCCCGCCCCCTCTCTCCTTTCCTCTCCCTCCCCTTCCCCTTCCTCCCCCTCTCTGCCTCTCCTTCTCCCTCCCCTTCCCCCTCCCCCTCTCCCTCTCTCCTCTCCCTCCCTCTCCCTCCCTCCCTCTCCCTCCCTGACTCTCTGTGTTCTCCTTTCCTCTAATATTTTTCCTTATTCCTATTTCTCTCGTTTTCCACTTTTGAATCACTATGTCCTCCAATTTCCCATTGCTCGACTGTGACCAAAAAAAAAAAAAAAAAAGGAAAAAGAAAAATGACCTACCGGAGCCGATAAAATATCGTCCCACGCCTTCCTCGCTTCATTCCAGAGGCTTCGGACCGGATAGACTCCATTCACATTAAAATTGGCAGGGTCTTCCCTCCAAGCTCCAAAGAGCTCGGGAAATTGTTTCTTGGCGTCCTCTATGGAGAAAAAAGAAGACAAGGAACTTAAACATTAACCGACAATACTGTGAAGCAGATCGACAAATCACTGTTCTGTAGTGTGCTTGACTTAGTTCACATCGCCTAAAATGAAATGAGAAGAAGTTTGCATATACTTTGGAAAGTTTGCAACCACTACCAGTCAATAAAGGAAAACAGTATATAATCTTTTTATGAGGCTGCAACCTCTGCAGGTCTTGAGGGTCTATTTGCAACTCATGGTTTCAACTCATGCTCTTCTCAAGAAACGCACCGATAAGACCCATAACCCAATGACTTGTATTGTACTGCAATGCGTGCAAAACATAAAAGCTTAAGATTCAACCTATGTAAATTATTGGCAACATTGCCATTTTGTCTCAGCCCATTTGAGCGGATAATGCATCCTACACCTGACATGTTAACAGATTCCATCAAATCTTCTGTATTTACGTATCTAAGGATGTCTATAATGGCAATGAAAGCTGGTCAAATATCCACCTGGATACTCTTAAAACAATATTTTTATCACTTAAGAGTCGAAGGATATCTACCGTTTTGAGCAAGTGCCGTGAAAGTTGGTTAAAATACTAGTGTTGGGTATCGAGGACTTTTCGCCGATATTCGATATATATCGAATTTCAGGTACCCGATAATCGATATATCGAAAACCAAATTATCGCGATATATCTAGGCATTAATTTTTTTTTTATTTTTTTTCAAAACCCTCTACTGGCCCGGATTTTCGTACTAGGACTGTACGGACTCCAGTTTTTGCAATATATCGCGATAATTTATGTTGGTCCCAGTTCGATATATCGAGGAATCTGCTCGATCGATATTCGATATATCGAATATCGAAATTATCGCGATATGAATTTACCCGATACCCAACACTATAAAATACCCACCAGGATACCGTAGTCGATACACTTCAAACGATATCTTTTATCACTATCAGTTTTTTTATTTTAAAAGATGGTGTAAGACACCTAAAGAACAGGCAAACCAATTCCTATCGGTGGGCAAACTCTCACCATTTAGCATGCCCTCTAAAAATAGAAGATTAGCCTCCCTTAAGGAATTCAAGAAAAAGAGGGGTTCCTCTCTGTCCTCCCAAATAAGCTCCGCACTCGACTGCATGGAATAAAAAAAAAAATCAGAGACAGATAGCTGAAGGTGGCAAAAAAAAGTAAATTCTCTGCCTCTAAAAAGCATGTCTACAATGTAGGACTTTCACGTACTTTATGAGGAGAGACCCAATTAGAAAGCAGGCACCCTTAACTTATTAAGTTAACTAAGTTAACACTTGGAAAATGGAAACAGGTTACGATTCCCTATTTGTCAATATTTATATTTTCACTGAACATATTCAACACATAATGTTTTTGTCACTAGTCAATCGCTTATTTTTCAAAATTAATCAAAGAGGCCATGTCCCCTCTAAGGATTGGAAAAAACCCACCGTGCGTGCTTAGCTTTAATATAGTGGTTAAAAATCTGACACTCAAATGATAAGGTGATTACATTATCACAGTTTACCCTTGTTTCGAAGTTAAAACGTGAATAATCATACAGTTTATAAAGTTTTTGAAGTGTAGTATATACAGTTACTCATAAAACAAGTGAAATGATGGTAAAAACTTCGATAATAACCCTATGAGACTTGCGGCATAAGGACTGACATAGTTGACGAAATCAATTTAGTATTATGAAGAACACAAATTCCTCCCTTCAGCTTTCTTTGCGACACAAAAATTGTGCTTTAAACAATTATCCTCAAAATTCTTCAGTTTAAACCACATATCGAAAATATCCTGTGCACAAGTAGGCAGTCTCCAAATTTGCATGACGCTCTCCAGTCACCTTCACCACTCGAAAATGGTGGACAAGTATACTCAAGCACGCCCACACAACTTGTAAAAATATTTTACTATGATAGCAACTCATTCAACGTGACAATGTGGACCTTACCACAAACAAATGTACTGCTCAAAGAGAGAGACATGAAACTTGCACAAGACAACCAGGGCTGTCCAGATAAAATTTTAGACATGAGCAAATGTTAAAACAATTTCATGCAAAACGACGTTATGCAGAAACAGTCAAGCCGAAAGATAATATTTAAAACATGGACAATTTTCAGAACAAATGTCATGCAAAAACAGTCTAAACTTGGGCTAAAGGCTACAAATTTTGAAACTTTAGTTTTCACAAAATTTCCTCTCTGATGCCGACAAAGACAAAATGGTCTTCCCATGGCAACTGTCTTACGCAATGTACAAAATCATACATCATTCTCACCTTCGCCCTTGATATTGGACTGGAGAAACATTGATCAAACTTAATTTTCGCTAGTGCCTGTTTACATTTCAGTGCTTGAAGTTTGCCCTTTTCGGACAAAAGTGATAGATTAGAACTTCCCTGCCAAAAAACAAGCACAGCATACATTTCAGTCAAATACATGTACTTTCAACCAAGGACAACATTACAACATTTTGGAGCAGAGGCTTGATGTAAAAGAAAAAAACTACTTTAAAAAATGGCTTTAGAATATGATGAAACCTATCACAAGTTTAAAAGAAAGAGTAGTCGAGGTCAGACCACCATATCCATAAATTTTGATGGTTGAAAATTAAAGCGTGGAGACAAAAATCCACAAAAAACTGTGATGCTTGAAAGTTTTAGCGCGGGAACATGAAAATTCACGTAAATAGGTGATGGTTGAAAATTAAGGGTGGAAACAAAAACAATCACCTGAACACGACCTTCGTCATTCCAAATACTCAAGCCATGTCTGACTAAAAGTATTCTTTTTTCATGTGCTAATGGCTTGATGACAAGTGGATCTGTTGACCCTATGAAATTAAGCGATCCTCCAGTAACTGCCGACTCTTTCAGAGCCACCGCCGAAGTAGCTGTGCTGCCATTGTAGCTATTAAGGGGCCGACCACCTGAAGTCAAAAGTAAAGTCAAAGTTGAAAAAATATAAATGTAAACTCGGAAATGCAATATAAGAAACAATTGGCAGCAGAGGGTAAAATCCGGTCAACGTTGACAAAATGTAAGGATAACACAAATGCAATCCAATGTAAAAAACTTGAGCTATTCGACGCCAAGGACAAAAGTAAATTCAAAGTTGCCAAGAAATTAGGTTAGCAAATGGGATTTTTGACGACCACCCTGAGGACAAAAATGAGGTTAAAAATTGTCAACCAAAGAATTAAGATTAGAAACAAGTCGAGTTTGAAGTGAAGTAGATCACTAAGGGCAAAAGTAAAGCCAAAGTTGACAAAAATGAGGTCAATAAATGTAAACTAAAGAATGAAGGTTCAAAATAACAAGCCAAGTTTAAATCGAAGCAGACCACCCGAGGGCAAAAGTAAGGTCGAAGTTGACAATTACGAGGTTAACAAATGTAAATCTAAAAATTGACGATAAATAGCAAGTCAAGTTTGAGAAAAAGCGGGTTACTTTCTAGCCACAAATTGATAAAAAAATGATGATGGATAATAAATTGGTGTCGATGTATAACAAGGGGCAAGCTTCATTCAGGTCTTCTTCCGGTGCTATTACAAAGGCTTAAGTCAAATTACTCTTTAGAAATTTAGGAAATTGCATGCATCCAATGCCAGCTCAACAAATTTCGCATTAATGCTTTGTTCAAAACATAAATTTGAATTGGCTTTAAGATAGGACAATTAAAGCTTAAACTATGAGCTAAAGCTGTTATTAAAAAAATAACGCTTTTCAACTTTTTCTTGCTTCACAAAAAATTGAAAAGAAAAAAATTGTCGAAAACAATTCAAAAAGCCATAGTGAAAATAGGTACAATTATTACAATAATGATACCAGCAATAACAAAAAACAATGCTTTTCAAATAGGAAACCATATAATCACCAAAGACTAGAACCATACTTGAAGATTCTCCCATCACTGTAGTAGCAGAGGCAATATGTTTAGAATTCTCAAAGAGACTTTCACATGATGTTACTCTATGACTGACTCCAATTAAATTTTCAAAAAAACATTTCTGCTTCTGTACAGAGGTTTGCCACCTAAGCTTTCTACAGTCACTCCCATTCTTGAAACTGCTGCTTTCAACAAACTGTTCGACAAATCCTGATCCTAAACAGCCGATCCTAACTGTAGAAATGGCCATATTTTATTTCTTTTCTGCTTCAATTTAGTAATTGTTATTATAACTTTTACACTCCTGCATATTCAGATTGTCAGCAGTAGAAGCTCTTCTTCCAAGAAAGATTTGCTTTGCCAATAAGAAAGACGTTCAGAAGGTTTTGCTTACAAGAAACTTCAGCAGTAAACATTGTCCAGCAAGGTCAAGGAATAAAGATATTTGAAAGGGGACAATCACTTCGAAGGATCCTGTTGGCACATAGATATCTTTTAATAAATGCCAATTCAGAGGATAAATCCTAACCCTCCAAGTGGCTATTTATTGCTGTCAATGCCGTCATGATATTTTCGGGTAGTCCAATTTGCTTTCTAAGAAAAGCCACATATTGCGGTGAAAATCGCAGCCTTAGAAGGGCCATAAATTGCTGCGATCACCCAGCGATAATTTTCACGTCGCGCAAATTTGCTTTTTGTAGTACACCGTGAATCGCTATTAGCGTTAAGAAATTAAACGGCGCCGGGTTTAATTTAGCGTTAAAAATTCTAGTTACAGTTCCAGTTGCCTGGACGAATAATGACCGTTAATCAAATTTATTGTTTTGAAGGAAAAAATATTTTTATCAGCGCTATTTTGTGTTCAGTAACAGAAAAACAGCCGGCAGAGAAACTGGTAGTGTCAACCCTAATAACGATAAGCTGTAAAACAAAACTGTTTTCCCATGCACTACACCGCCAATCGCTATTAGAGTCAAGGATTAAATAGCGTCAAAAAATAATTAGCGTTATTGATTCTAATTTAGTGCCTGAGACGTGGCAGATTATGGTCCACTTACTTAAATAGCGTTATTAATTCTATTTCAGGTTTTGGGGTCAAAATTTAGGGGCACTGAACTAGCGTTATACACTCTAATAGCGATTGGCGGTGTACTGTACTTTCTATGTGGAAAATAGTCAAATACTCACGAACGCACGCTTTTTACCTATTGGCTTTTGGGCAGTTTTCGGGACATTAAATGACTGCGCAATTTATAGCCGTACATTCTCATCTGGAATTCTGGAATCTGGACGGCCAAAAACCGCGCGAATGAGCCAAAAGCCGATCGGAGGTACCCTTTGTTTTCACCAAAGCAAACCGCTTTCCTACACAGAAACGTCGAGTTTGCAACCTTTTGCGCGCAGTCTCGTCGTGCCATTATTTACTCTGATTGCGTAATTTGTGGCCGTAAGATTTTAATCTGGACGGCCAAAAACTGCACAATTACTGTAAGTGGACCACGCAAGATCTTTCACTTCCCTCGGGGGCGGCTCCTGGAAGATGGAAAGATACACCGTGTATCGCTATTAGTGTTTAACACTACACCGTGAATCCCTATTAGCGTAATGAAATAGATACTGTAGCGTAATGGAACAATTAGCGTTATTTACGCTAATTGGGAATTTCAATTTTTTCCAAAAAAATATTTATTCTAATTTATCATTAACTCTAATTTGTAAACTGCTTTTGTAATAATTGTCGGCGCATAATATCTTCATACTAAAATATGTGCATGTACGAAATTGGTCAAATAGTACGCCATTTCATTGCCGACCTCATTTCATCGTTTTTTTCAGAGCACGTTTACATGTGCGCGCGATAGCGTAAATATTTTTTCTGTACTTTTCTACTTTAAAAATTACAAAATAGTACGGATCTGACAGACCGTACACCACACTATTTAAAGCGGCACTGTATTTGAGTTATTAAACATAGTAAGTTGGTACCTCAAATAACGTTTAAGAACATTTACAATGATTAATTCTATTTGAGAATTTGCCGAAAAAAAAAAGGGGAACCTCAATTAGAGTCATGAACGCTAATAGCGATTCACGGTGTACTACACCGCGAATCGTAATTAATGTTATATACGCTAATTCCGTCACCCCTAATTTTGACTCTATCACCGTAAATAGAGTACATAATTCTAAATTATTCTTTACATTATTTGAGGTACTTTTTGAATCAGCGTTAACAACTCTAATATAGTGCCATTATTAATAGTGTGGCGTACGGTCGGTGTCTGACCGTGCAAATCTGCACTTCATTAACTAAAATAGTACTTTATTAACTATAAAAGTACAAAAAATGATTTAATACAGGCCGTTATCATGTAACTGCGTTCACAAACCGCGAAGTGCAAACGTCATAATGACGTGAAACTGTACGTTTTGCCAGATTCTGTACTTGTACCTAATTTACAGTAAAGATATTCAGCGCAGATAGTTATTACAGAAAGAAACCCAAATTAGATTTATTGATAAATTAGAGTAATTTTTTTTTTTGAAAAGGGTTGATTGCCCAAATTAGAGCTAATAACTCTAATTGTTTTTCTTTCATTTTTTTACTCTAATTATTTCTTTGCTTTAATTACGATTCACGGTGTAACGATACACGGTGTAACTGTACTTTCCCCTTTTAAGGCCTGTCCTCACTTATATTTAGAAGGTATTATAGTTGAAGTTAAAGCAACAGAGGTAAAAAAGGGTAAAAAGGGGTAGCGAGTCCAGTAAGCGCGAATAAACGTATCCGATAAACGGTAACGAGAGTAGGTCTACATCATTCTTCAGAAGAGCATTTAATAAAGCCGACGATTTAAAATGTAGACATAAGCATGTTATACACATCCCAAGCTGTAGGTTCCCAAAAAAACTGACATTAGGTGTAAATCTGGGAATTTGACCAAGGAATCAAATCACATCCGAACAAGGCCATTCTCAACGTGAGCACACGCAGACGTGCAAATACTGGTCAACAACATGCTTCCTTCATTCACTTGCAGATTTTTGGTAATGCAGAACTAGACATATATATATTGTACTTGTTGTTTTAGTTTAAGACTGCACAAGTATGTATGGACTAGAAACCTTTCAATTCAGCAGAAATAAGTGCTGATTACAGTTCCAAGGTTTGCACATTCTGGAAGCATACATCCTGAAAGTCAAACACTGGTGTGGATATTCCATTTTAGTACACTGATGCGAGTACTGAATTTCTCCACAGCTGATTTTTAAGAAGAAGGGCAGAACAACTGATATGGTGATAATCGAAGGTCTGTACTTAAAAAATGCTCAAATTATTAGCCAATTCCAGAAAGCAACGTCGACAGTATAATGGTGTAAAAGAATGACAGATCTTACAGCCTATCTCAAAATTCTGTTATGCTTCCTATCAGAATACAACAATAACACCTTTGAGCGTCCCTCAGGCTATATATTACAAAGAGATAAATAGCCAAACACATTTCTGAACACAGCTTATGTAGGCCATTGCAACTAAGGAGAAGTTTCAAGACTCCTTTTAAGTGCTACCACTTCTCAATTATCAATGTGATGTAAAACTACAATTTTCCAAGGTGGCAATCGAATGTGAACTATTTCTCCAAAAACTCTTCACAATACAATGTGATGCAATGATGAACTAATTCTCTCCGGTGTTTTGAACAGCCTGAGAACCCACTTCAATACTTGAAGCACTAGGAAGGAAGTAAAAACATCAATACAAAGATGGGAATTACTTACTGGAACATGTGTATATCATGTACTAACTCTTACATCACAAGTTTAAAAGAAAGAGTAGTCGAGGTCAGACCACCATATCCATAAATTTTGATGGTTGAAAATTAAAGCGTGGAGACAAAAATCCACAAAAAACTGTGATGCTTGAAAGTTTTAGCGCGGGAACATGAAAATTCACGTAAATAGGTGATGGTTGAAAATTAAGGGTGGAAACAAAAACAATCACCTGAACACGACCTTCGTCATTCCAAATACTCAAGCCATGTCTGACTAAAAGTATTCTTTTTTCATGTGCTAATGGCTTGATGACAAGTGGATCTGTTGACCCTATGAAATTAAGCGATCCTCCAGTAACTGCCGACTCTTTCAGAGCCACCGCCGAAGTAGCTGTGCTGCCATTGTAGCTATTAAGGGGCCGACCACCTGAAGTCAAAAGTAAAGTCAAAGTTGAAAAAATATAAATGTAAACTCGGAAATGCAATATAAGAAACAATTGGCAGCAGAGGGTAAAATCCGGTCAACGTTGACAAAATGTAAGGATAACACAAATGCAATCCAATGTAAAAAACTTGAGCTATTCGACGCCAAGGACAAAAGTAAATTCAAAGTTGCCAAGAAATTAGGTTAGCAAATGGGATTTTTGACGACCACCCTGAGGACAAAAATGAGGTTAAAAATTGTCAACCAAAGAATTAAGATTAGAAACAAGTCGAGTTTGAAGTGAAGTAGATCACTAAGGGCAAAAGTAAAGCCAAAGTTGACAAAAATGAGGTCAATAAATGTAAACTAAAGAATGAAGGTTCAAAATAACAAGCCAAGTTTAAATCGAAGCAGACCACCCGAGGGCAAAAGTAAGGTCGAAGTTGACAATTACGAGGTTAACAAATGTAAATCTAAAAATTGACGATAAATAGCAAGTCAAGTTTGAGAAAAAGCGGGTTACTTTCTAGCCACAAATTGATAAAAAAATGATGATGGATAATAAATTGGTGTCGATGTATAACAAGGGGCAAGCTTCATTCAGGTCTTCTTCCGGTGCTATTACAAAGGCTTAAGTCAAATTACTCTTTAGAAATTTAGGAAATTGCATGCATCCAATGCCAGCTCAACAAATTTCGCATTAATGCTTTGTTCAAAACATAAATTTGAATTGGCTTTAAGATAGGACAATTAAAGCTTAAACTATGAGCTAAAGCTGTTATTAAAAAAATAACGCTTTTCAACTTTTTCTTGCTTCACAAAAAATTGAAAAGAAAAAAATTGTCGAAAACAATTCAAAAAGCCATAGTGAAAATAGGTACAATTATTACAATAATGATACCAGCAATAACAAAAAACAATGCTTTTCAAATAGGAAACCATATAATCACCAAAGACTAGAACCATACTTGAAGATTCTCCCATCACTGTAGTAGCAGAGGCAATATGTTTAGAATTCTCAAAGAGACTTTCACATGATGTTACTCTATGACTGACTCCAATTAAATTTTCAAAAAAACATTTCTGCTTCTGTACAGAGGTTTGCCACCTAAGCTTTCTACAGTCACTCCCATTCTTGAAACTGCTGCTTTCAACAAACTGTTCGACAAATCCTGATCCTAAACAGCCGATCCTAACTGTAGAAATGGCCATATTTTATTTCTTTTCTGCTTCAATTTAGTAATTGTTATTATAACTTTTACACTCCTGCATATTCAGATTGTCAGCAGTAGAAGCTCTTCTTCCAAGAAAGATTTGCTTTGCCAATAAGAAAGACGTTCAGAAGGTTTTGCTTACAAGAAACTTCAGCAGTAAACATTGTCCAGCAAGGTCAAGGAATAAAGATATTTGAAAGGGGACAATCACTTCGAAGGATCCTGTTGGCACATAGATATCTTTTAATAAATGCCAATTCAGAGGATAAATCCTAACCCTCCAAGTGGCTATTTATTGCTGTCAATGCCATCATGATATTTTCGGGTAGTCCAATTTGCTTTCTAAGAAAAGCCACATATTGCGGTGAAAATCGCAGCCTTAGAAGGGCCATAAATTGCTGCGATCACCCAGCGATAATTTTCACGTCGCGCAAATTTGCTTTTTGTAGTACACCGTGAATCGCTATTAGCGTTAAGAAATTAAACGGCGCCGGGTTTAATTTAGCGTTAAAAATTCTAGTTACAGTTCCAGTTTCCTGGACGAATAATGACCGTTAATCAAATTTATTGTTTTGAAGGAAAAAATATTTTTATCAGCGCTATTTTGTGTTCAGTGACAGAAAAACAGCCGGCAGAGAAACTGGTAGTGTCAACCCTAATAACGATAAGCTGTAAAACAAAACTGTTTTCCCATGCACTACACCGCCAATCGCTATTAGAGTCAAGGATTAAATAGCGTCAAAAAATAATTAGCGTTATTGATTCTAATTTAGTGCCTGAGACGTGGCAGATTATGGTCCACGTACTTAAATAGCGTTATTAATTCTATTTCAGGTTTTGGGCTCAAAATTTAGGGGCACTGAACTAGCGTTATACACTCTAATAGCGATTGGCGGTGTACTGTACTTTCTATGTGGAAAATAGTCAAATAATCACGAACGCACGCATTTTACCTTTTGGATTTTGGGCAGTTTTCGGGACATTAAATGACTGCGCAATTTATAGCCGTACATTCTCATCTGGAATTCTGGAATCTGGACGGCCAAAAACCGCGCGAATGAGCCAAAAGCCGATCGGAGGTACCCTTTGTTTTCACCAAAGCAAACCGCTTTCCTACACAGAAACGTCGAGTTTGCAACCTTTTGCGCGCAGTCTCGTCGTGCCATTATTTACTCTGATTGCGTAATTTGTGGCCGTAAGATTTTAATCTGGACGGCCAAAAACTGCACAATTACTGTAAGTGGACCACGCAAGATCTTTCACTTCCCTCGGGGGCGGCTCCTGGAAGATGGAAAGATACACCGTGTATCGCTATTAGTGTTTAACACTACTAGCGATACACGGTGTACTGTACTTTCCCCTTTTAAGGCCTGTTCTCACTTATGTTTAGAAGGTATTATAGTCGAAGTAAATAAATAAAAAAAAAATACGCAGGATAAATCAAAAAGCACGATGGTAAACCATCTGGGTCCGGGGGTACAAAAGGGGTGGCAACAGAGGTAAAAAAGGGAAAAAGGGGTAGCGAGTCCAGAAACGCGAATAAACGTATCCGATAAACGGTAACGAGAGTAGGTCTACTTCATTCTTCAGAAGAGCATTTAATAAGAGCGTTGTTCCATTAGGCGGTCTCAGTAAACGTCGAAAATTCGTTTACTGAAGCGACCGTTCCATTGTGTCGGGTCAGTAACCGACATTTTATTTGCGTAGCACAGTTTTATTGGTCCACGTCGTAGATGAACGTGATTCTGGTAATCTTTACAGAATCTTTGAAAGCAAGTTGCGACCACACATTTTTATCAACTAAGGTAAAAAGTGACTCGTACGACGTATTGAATAAAATTTGTACGAGCGGACGAAACTTAGGATTTGTAAAAACGTACGAAAATGTCAGAATGGTTAGTGGATGGCGACAGACGCGTGAAACAATATCCTCCGTCAAAGATTTTCTTGCGGCTTCCGGTGGCCTCGAATCCTCCCTGGCGGAAGGCACATGTCATGTGCGACGTGTACCCACCTGGTCGCGCGGTCATCGTAGTTATTTGTTCACTTTTCCACGAGGCACGATGCAATTCGTTCAGGCGCTGAGAATTGACCTACTCGGGGTCACTTGTTGCGAACTGAAAGTGTCAGACGATGTCATATCCGATTATGCATCTGACGGTCCACATTAACGCCCATAAACATGGAGAATCAAATCCCTCATTCAGTAGCCTTGTTTTTCTGACATTTTATTTTTTTTGGTACGGCACTGTACGAAACAGTACGGCTTTCAGTAGACAACGTCATTTTTCCCCTAATGGAACCTTGCCCTAAAGCCGACGATTTAGAATGTAGACGTAAGCATGAAAAAAAGCGGTACGGATGGTACAAAAGGCTTTGAATTTCTCGAGCCTGGTAGTAAATTTCAGAGCAAACTGGCGCAAAGTAGTTGCTAAAATAGCATTAAAGTTTTGCTTTCACAAGTGAAATAAAGAAATTGTATTACAGGTTCGACAAACTTTTCAAGACAGCAGTTTTCCTGTTGTAGTATTATCAGACATAAGATCATTAACTCCGGAGGTACATGGTTACCGGGAGGATGTTCTGTCGCGTAATGTAGGAGGAAAAGACAAAAATGTAGGAGGAAAAGACGAAATAGGCTAGATCCGGAGGTACATGGTTACCGGGAGGATGTTCTGTCGCGTAATGTAGGAGGAAAAGACAAATTGAATTGCAGTGAACCTTAGATTATTTTTTGATAAACCGCTGAACATATACCCGGTATAATACTTGCAGCGGCTTCCCATTATGCTCCAATTCAAGCATGTCTATGTGCTGCAGTTACAATTCCATGAATCTTCACTAAAACTGTATTGAATTGTAGCTCCAGCGATACCCATCATTGTTGCGGGTTGATGCTAGAGGGTTTTCCACTTTATGCTATTTCCACCTCTAACAATGTTCATACAAAACCTGTTGCACCTTTCCGATACTTAAACAACAATGATGTCCGAATTGATCGTAATATTCTAGAAGAAGTAGAAAAACTGTTTGCAGGCATCCTGAGAAGTCTGCACCATTCTATTTCCAGATTCGGTTTATCTACACCATACTGTAGATTGACACACTGTAAGATGTTCACCAGGAAAGATATGGATGCAGAGTGCCAAGCTCATAATTCAGAGAAGATTGTTACATCAAGACATTTTGGAAAATTCTTCACATATTATACATACATCCAAAAAAACTGACATTAGGTGTAAATCTGGGAATTTGGCCACAGAATCAAATCACATCAGAACAAAGCCATTCTCAATGCCAGCACACGCAGACATGCAAATACTGGTCATCAACTAATGCTTCCATCATTCACTTGCAGATTTTTGGTAATGCAGAACTAGACATGTACATTGTAGTGGTGATTTAGTTTAAGACTGCACAAGCGTGTATGGACTAGAAACCTTTCAATTCAGCAGAAAAAAGTGCTGATTGCAGTACCAAGGTTTGCACATTCTAGAACCATACATCCTGAAAGTCAAACACAATGGTGTGGATAATTCCATTTTTGTACACATGCGGGTATTGAATTTCTCCACAGCTGATTTTAGGGAGGGCAGGGCAACTGACATGGTGATAATTGAAGTTCTGTACTTGAATGGCTCAAATTATTAGCCAATTCCAGAAATCAACGTCAACAGGATAAGGTGTAAAAGAGAGACAGATCGTACAGCCTATCTCAACATTCTGTTATGCTTCCTATCAGAATACTACAATAACACCTTTGAGCGGCCCTCAGGCTATATATTACGAAGGTATAAATAGCCCAGCACGTTTCTGACAGATTATGTAGGCCATTGCAACTAAGGAGATGATTTAAGACTCCTTTTAAGTGCTACCACTTCTCAATTATCAATGTGATGTAAAACTACAATTTTCCAAGGTGGCAATCAAATATAACCTATCTCTCCAAAAAACTCTTCACAATACAATGTGATGCAATGATGAACTCATTCACTCCGGTGTTTTGTACAACCTGAGAACCCACTTCAATACTTGAAGCACTAGGAAGGAAGTAGATGGGAATTACTTACTGGAACATGTGTATATCATGTACTAACTCTCACATTGAAACACTTGACTTCGCCCCGTGACAAAACCCCGAAACAGTATTCACAGAGCCAGAATGTCTAAATTCAGCAACACATGGTTCAAAGTACTTCAGATTGCCTGTCCCAAAAGTTTTGGTTTAGACCAAGTGAAGTTCACATATTTATCCTTCTCTGAAGAGTGCTTCCACTATCTTCAGATAGAGATAAGAAAATTTGACATATCCGTATTCAGAGAGCAATATTTCTAGTTCATGTATCAACCACATTTGATGTCAAAAAGCAACTGCAAACTAGAATACGCAGAACTATTCTCCCATAAAAAACAAACAATAGAATCACACGGCAGACCATTACAAAAACGAGAATAGCTTATAAAATAACTGCTCAAGCACACAGATGAATGCCATGTAACAAATCAGCTCGGCATAGAATTGGAAGCTCCTCTTGATCGAATTTGTTATTTGGACAATTCACAGGGCAGGCATTATCAAAATTGCCGCTGATAAAGTTGACACTAGTGAGCAAAATCCCAAATGTTGACAGATCGCTTTCAGATTCTGAAATCTAAGTGCCAAATTCCCTTTTACAGAAACTGTAACAGTCATCATATATCTTACAATTGACCGCAGTCGGCAATGACAACAGGCTTTGATGTCTTTCCCTGCATCACATAACAATTTGTATTCACCAGATTACTGCTCTGCAAGAAACTACCTCACTCCCTTAAAACACATCGACAAACAAAGTTGAACGGAACATATGACAAACAAATGCACTCGTATTAAATTGTTTGACAAGTAGTACAAAAATAAGTACAGAAAATTCATGATTGGCTTTGAAAGACTTACCCCTGAGGAACCAAACTTCTCGATATTCCTCACGACGTCCATGCCGTCAACAACCTGACCAAAGACACAGTGCTTGCCATCCAACCAGGCAGTCTTCACGGTACACAAGAAGAACTGCACTCACATTCCAATACACCATTAGTTTAATGCAAGAAAAAGTGAACTCAGACAAAAGGTGTAGGTTCTAACAAAACCCTAGGAATCAACAAAGACATAAGATAAAAAAAAAACAGAAGAAAAAATCAGTAGGTGTTAGCCTATGGTTAGAAAAAATAGCATCCTAGGTTCATCACTTTTCAACCAACTGAGGTGCAAGAATGCTGAAAAGAACCAAAAGGTGAAAACATTAGAAATCAAAGAACCGAACCTAGTTTAAATTATCCATAGCGTTTATTACCTGCGAGCCATTGGTGTTGGGTCCAGCATTGGCCATAGATAGTACTCCAGGTCCGGTGTGCTTCCTGATAAAGTTTTCATCTGCAAACTTCTCTCCGTAGATGGACTCTCCACCAGTTCCATTGCCATTGGTGAAATCCCCACCCTGACATTGCAAAAAAAAAAAGAGGACAACAATACAATTGAGTTCTCTTGCAGAAAACGAAGGAGGCCACATAAATTATGAGCACAAAAAGCAACTCCACCCTATTAGTGTAAAAAAGGTAATACGAAATTGAATATTAATTGAATTACCAAAACAGACAACGAGGACAACAGAGCAGCAGCCTCAAGGCAACACCTCACCTGGCACATGAAGTCAGGAATGACACGGTGGAAAGCTGATCCCTTGTAGTGAAGAGGCTGCACAAGGAAACAAAAACATTTTTTGAACATTTTAATACATTAAGTTGCTGTAAAAAGGTGCAGAAGGACAGAATCGTTGGCAATTCCAATGGATAAGCTTCTGTAAACAAGAGCCAGATATTAGTTAAAAATCAGTGTCAAGTTTGTTAGCTGTATAAAGACAAGATCAGAAGAGAAACTGATTTACCTTTCCTCGTCTTCCGACACCCTTTTCACCTGCAACATTATCCAAAGGTCCAATCCGCGTTCAGTCTAAAACAAACTGAAGACTTCTAGAGACTAACAATGGAATAATTACTACATGAGTACAGTTAGTTCTGGCAAAAGAAACTGAAGAAAAAGATTTGACATCAACAAACAGGCAGAAAGAGAAATTACATTACCGACAATGTCCTGGATGTACTATAAAGCAGATCGAGCAGCTAACTTCACGAGTATAGGGAGTTACACAGATGAGATAAATATAGACGGCAAACATATGTTGGATGACAACAGCTAACGCCTTCATGTCCAAACCTCGGCATATACAACAAAACAGATTAATACAGTCACAAAAACAATTCATGGAGCCTCTGAGAAAATGGCAGATGGTCCTGGTACAAAATCAAAAAACAAACACTCACCTGTGCACAAAGCCCTGAAATTCTCTGCAGTCCTCGGGGTTGTGTCAGCATAAAGCTGCAAAAAGAAAAATATAAAAATAAATTAAGATACCAATAAAACCTTTGCTGGAATGAGTAACGGCAAGTGCATGTTGGAATATACAAAAAATGTAATACAGCGAGTGTTGACAAGCTTACCTCCATCACAATGCGTCCAGCTGGCTGATTGCCGATTGTGATATCAAAAAACACTTTAGGGTTCACCATGATGGCTAAATTTAAGGGTTATGAAGACTTTAAGACCTGGAATTACTCGAAAAAAAAAAAACATCTTGTTACTGAAAACCTCCAAAATATCCTTAACATTTTTCACAACACACATGATACTAAAAACAGAACAAGACAGAAAGGTATTCCAACACAAAACGATACCAAAAACAACATAAAATCTTTCCAGCTTATGGATAAAGCAGACAGCTTATTTGGATATCTAAGCAGATGAAGCAGTGCATGTGTCAGAACTAAAAGACAAGAAAACAAACTTGACTCGTTCAAGATCACATATTAGCTTAACAAGCTCTAACGGCAAAAACTCGAAGGAACCAGTCAGCTAAAAACCATGTTTTCCGCCAGTCAAGCACGTGCAACAGAGACAAAAGAGATGACCATTTTAACTCTTCTGTTAATTCACTAAGCCGGGTTTTTCAGCAACCAAGTAAACACAACCCACAAATTGCGGATTTTCCAGCTACACCAGTAGCAGGTACAGTAGCCGTTAATGTGAGCTATCAAAGAAACAACTGAGATAGCTGTTCAAACTCGACTAAATATTCAACATAAGTATTTGTATCCATTCAGACATCAAATAGCAAAAAAAAAAAAAAAAACGTTGAACTTGTCCACGCAATAGAGACAGCAAACTTAGGAAACTCTTTCCAAAAACTGGCAAGAAAACAACCAGACTGAACAAAAACCAACACCGTTCTTTCTTTCACTGTACTTCAGATCACAACTTGGGCTCACAACTCCCAAAGGATATCGTAAAACTATTGTTTACCAACCTTGTTTGATCGGCTTGGAAGCACGGAAACAGAAAAAAAATGAAGAAAAATGGGGGATGAAGCTGCTGACTCCAGTTATATTACAATCAGTCGAACTTAAAAGATGCACGGTTAGAAGATTTTCCTGATTTCAGCTCAAAATTCAAGGAGCCAGCTTGACCAGACTAAAAGCTGATTGGACGACGATGTGATAATATCCCAGGCCCCAACCTAGCAGGAAAGCTCTATGTGACAGTTCAGAAGTCTTACTGTAACCAGCTGAAATCAGAAGAAATCAGCTGGGAAACATGTAGACAGCAAATGGTTTTTCGTGTTTTGGCACAACAGTACAGAAATGTACGCTACGCTGAACTGCAGTTTCCAGATGACATAAATGTAGGTTTGAAAGTTAAAACTAAAGTATACATACTATATTATATATTATATTATAATATGTGACGTGGCTTCCGAACATCCATCCAAAAGCTTCAATTAAAAGGAGCACGTTCCAGAGTCAAATGTTCAGACTAGTCAATGTGAATGGATCAGAATTATCGGTGCATAGTCCAGCAAAATACGGCAAGTGCTGTACTTATACAAGACCGTACCGCGGCCAGCCATGCTCTTCCCGTACAGATGTCAAATTGTCAAACCTACTATTTGGTATGGGTTCCTCGAATTTAGCAATCTTCACTGGATATTTTCCTTGATTGCCACGCGTCGAATGTCAGGTGGCTAACTAGAAATGATCGGAGGGACTGGAATATACGGTCTTGCAAATCGACATTCTACCGTACTGAATACTGGATCTATTGCAGCTCGTGGCGCAAAGGTTAGATTCCGACTGTATTTTCTCCAGGCTTGTTGGATCCGAGCCTGCCGTACGCTAAAAATTCAGTACAGTTTGTCGCTTGTCGCAAGTTGTGTTCAACTGTTCTACACTCGACAGGTTTATCGAGTTTTCACCTCTTTCAACTTCGAAGTGAGAAAATCTCGTACAATACCCAAAAAGACAATGTCTAGAGTAACCATATATAGCGCTTCTATCCTTATCCCCTACATATAAGAAATGATTTACACCAATTTACCCCCCTAAAAGCCCTAAATTGCCCCATCAAAGCAATCGCAATTAATATGGTTACCTCATTGCTACACCGTCAATCGCTATTAGAGACAGTAGGATTTTATTTCCAAGAACGCGATGGTAATAACATCAAAGTACAAAACATGATTGTCAACTAAAAAGTATTGATGACCAACAAATGTTAAAGACCAAAATCCTAGAGGACTAAAAACACAACAAAAATGAGTGAAAAGCCTAAAAGGAATGAAAGAAAGCAAGTACAACAAAACCAAACTATGGAAACACTACAAACTAACCTAGACGCTAAACCCTCAAACTAGACCTATCTAAAGATAAAAACTATGGATATCGTCTATATGCGCCGGGTGGCGCGGCGGTAAGTCTCGCAGTCCTCGACCATCATTCACCACCGTGCTCTGCCGGATAATGGCCGAAGCTTGGGAACGTTGAAGGGCGACAGAGATGCATTGACGGTAAGTTGAGATGAGAGCTGGATAAGGGCTACCCGGCCCTCTAACTTCGAAAGATCGTCGAGCGCAGTCGCGCAAAAAGTTGTCGAAAGACGGGTCCAAGGTCCCAAATATCTCTAAAGCAAATGGTGTGAAACTATCAGCTGGGTCTCGGTGCCCGTAGTCACGTTATTTTGAAGTCGCTGCATCCCGAGCTGCAACACCAGTATGTAATGCCGCGCGCGAGGAAACATGGGATCCTGTAGGGTCTGTGAGGACTACATCCCCCAATGTTCTCGCCGCGCCATGTAGGAAAACTAGATCCACACGAGGACCCCGTGTACCTCTAGATTGAGAACGTGGTGGTAATATGTGCGACACTTCGCGCTTGACTGTGTACCTTGCTTCAGAACCCACGGCAGCGATAGCGTCCCGTACCATGTCGTGTGCTGTTGTTCGCTCCCCACCGTGTGAGCAACGTAGCAAATGTACCCTTTGCTCGTCTATCGATTACCCACAAATGCAACAGGGCTTGCCTAAAAGGGAAGGGTGCGGCAAGCCAAGTCGTAAGCGAACCGCAGCAAAAAATTGAGGAGAAGATAAACGGAGCGAAGTGAAAATTGGTGTAGCAATAAGCAAAGCTCCAGTCGCAGGTCCCGAGTACGATCGAATGAGGCTTCGCGCTTTAGCCGTAGGGAGCGTCTGAAATAGATCATTGAATTCGGCAGTGGCTACCTTATCGGCGATGTGTTGTTGCACGCGTGAGTGAATACCGGTGATGAGAGAAGGGAACGCGGGAACTTTAGCTTGGGCCTCAACTGGTAAAAGCGCTGGAGAGGACAATAATGTTTGTTGGAATGAGAGCGAACCCTCGTCGACGTGAGAGACCGCATGTGCTAGAATAGGGGTGTCGTCCACCAAAAACCTTTAAGTAATAATTGATGCCACCAAAGCCCAACTCCCTAAGTAAGCGGATGGTGCCAAGGTGGCTGTAGGACGCAAACCTATCTCTGTGCGGTTTATTGCATTCATTATTTGCGTGTGAAAAACAAGGATGAACCATCCGGTGCGAATCTCAAACTGCTAGAAACGAACTGCCAGTTTAAAGCAGCGTTCAATTTCTTATCAAACCTTAGAACATTGTTTACACGACAAGAAGTTAAAATCATAATATTCCACTATTACGGTGGATTGGAGTGGTTAGCGGCCAAAATTAAAGTTGCAAAATAGCAAAATGTTGAAAATACATCATAGTGAGAGTGAACCTTTCAAAGAAGAGTTTAAACCTCACTGAATATAGCAGCAATAGATGGTGAAGTGGCCAACTGTTCAAGACTAGTTATCCGAGAGAAGGAAAAGTGATTGAGTGATTGCGTTACAGCATAAGTAAATTCTACAATACTAAAGTGACCTACACAACAATTCAGGATAAACAAACAATTCTTTGACACAACCGTTAAAAGACACTCCCTTAGGAGAGGCAGGAAAGTTCCTCTTACTTCAACAGCATAAACACCTCAGACTTCTTAAAAGGTAGGAATGTACTAATATATACATCTTCACAAGACAAGTAATAATTATTACGTACCCATCATTTTCATAAAACACCTGAACCTACCTATCCTACTGTCAACAAGAACTATTTACATACAATATACATTGGTGACTAACTGCAAAATTTTCAAATCTACCTCCATCCTCTACGTATTCTCCAAACTTTCCCTGCGAAGATACTCAACATACTCACTGTAGAAACAGGTGTTCCTATTATTTGGGGGTCTGACCTCGGTCAGTTACGAGACTGTCGCTCCAAACATCGATGAATATTTAGATCTTGTCCTTACAATGCTCTGCGTATTCCATATGTTACCTCGGTCGGTTACAAGACTGTCGCTCGAAACATCGATGACTATTTAGATCTTGTCCTTACAATGCTCTGCGTATTCCATATGTTTCCTCGGTCGGTTACGAGACTGTCGCTCAAAATATCGATGAATATTTAGATCTTGTCCTTACAATGCTCTGCGTATTCCATATGTTACCTCGGTCGGTTCCGAGACTGTCGCTCGAAACATCGATGACTATTTAGATCTTGTCCTCACAATGCTCTGCATATTTTATATGTTACATATAGAGCTAAATCACAGTGATGTCCCATCCATCAGTTACACTAGTTCGCTTCTTGTGGAATTCTTCTCTTGGGGGTACTGCCTTTACAGGAATAGAATCTAGGCCAGCATGCTTGAACGCCTAGAGCCTCTTGTTGTCCAGAGACCAAACCTCATCTTCACCAATTCAGACAACTCTAATCCGCCATGACCAACCAATGCTTTAAAACCATTTACAGAATCTCTTAGTATTGTCGTAAATTACTTAGAGCTAATTCTTAAACCTCCCGTATCACACATCATCCCCCAGTCACCGTTACATCCTAAATCAAAATGTTTGATGTTTTCTCTATTACGTTGAAGTGATGCAATCCTGTCCCTATGAGACCGTGGCAAACCACTTGTGTCAATATAACCATCGGAAAATCGAACAAGCCAGGTCTGATCAGGACTAAAGGTCACAGATTCAACAATACCAATGTAACTAGTGATGGCATAATCGAAGTCGGGAGCTGTAGCTCCTCCCCGGTAACATTTTCCAGACTAGCTGCAATGTAAGGAAATGTAGATATAACCTAAATCCCTAGTGTAGATATAACCTAAATCCCTGGCAAGTGTTCTTTACACATAATCACATGCTCTCAGCTAAAACCAGGTATGACGTGGCAAAAGTCGCCTTAGGTCATGAAGGGTATTTTCACATCCTCTACAAGGATCGAAGTGGCAAAAGTCGCCTGTTATGGGCTTTTCATGTGATCTTCTTAGATCGCTACTTTGATCAGCGACCGTCTGATCGTCCGAATCTGACGGTGTAAATAAAAAATTTTGGTCCGAATGTTTTAATTGGTCCAATTGGTCCAATTTTTGGTCCGAATGTTTTAATTGGTCCGAATAGGTCCGAATACAATATGGGTCTTAAGGTCATATTGTATGTTTTGCATATTGTATGGGCATACTTTCACCTACTTTTGAACTATGCAATTTACCCTCCTAAGCCCTAAATTGCCCATCAAAGCAATCGCAATTAATATGGTTACCTCATTGCTACCATAGTAACGAAATCTTTAAGAATCCGCAACTAGGATTTTTACGGATTGGTGATGTGACGGTGTTTGGTATCCATTCTTTTTACTGGTGTTGTTAACACTATTTCATGACTCCTGGTTAAAGAAAAAAACGAGGACTCTAATTAGTGTTATTAACTCTAACCGCATTGGTTGACAGTAAACTCCTTTTATCTAACTTTCATTTGCATACATAATAGCTTTTCTAAAAAAAAAAGCAAAACGTAAAAAGTACATGTAAACCAAAAAAAAAAGGAAACGATTGAAAAATGTCACACAGAATCAAACAAAACATAAAAAAGAAAGACACCGCAAAAAAAAAATGAATGAGTGGTCTGAATGAATCACCAGTCAGTCAATTTAACAATACTGCCGGCGAGTTATTAACAGATGATGATAAAACCTTGGGAAGGAATGAAAAAAAATAGAGAATAAAAAGGAATGACAAAAAAAAAACGCTAACCATAGATTTCCCATCCCACCTTTAGAGTTACAACGATACTCTTCGAATATAAGTCCTTAAAAGTCATTTTTAAATAGTCTTTATAGAGAAATATTTTCATTACTGTTGTATAATATGCATTCAATTACATTACACCACAACAAAACTGAACAAATGCTTCACAACAAGTTAAACAAAAGATGATCAAATTAATCTTCCAGGGTAAAATTTTCTTCCAAAAAATTATATTCCAGAGTAAATTGAAAGAGGCTCTAGACCGCATAAAATTTCAACTATTGTCGACAAAAAAGAATATAGTGGACTCATCCTTGGTTCATGATGAAAACTCTTCAAGAACCACTATCCTTCCCCTCTGTACCCATATGGTTTTTCCATCACAAGTTTTGCAATAAAACTTTTTTTTTTCCTTTCTCTAAACTTGCTACCATCCGTTAAAATTTACTACTCTACTTTTTCCAAAATTGATCTTAGGTTCTAAAATGTCAATCAACTCATAAACTAAAAACATCGTCAAAAAACCGTTTAAACATTACAATACTCGTTTCACTTCATTTTTGCTACTCATTAAAAAAGATGACAACAGTTTCATTTGCAGTAAATGAACAATTTTATAACTTTCCATACCGTGTCGAAGATAACCGAAGTTCTTCATGAAAAGAAAACGAAAAACCCGTGATAAAGTACGGTTCCTCTTATTATCTTTTGCTATACTTCTCCACTTCTTCCTGGGGAATTTCGACGGGCCATTTTAAACCTGCGTCTTTAAACATTTGTTCTGTTTCCATGACCTCAGCTTGATCCAGTATCCGTTTTCGCATGTGCTGCAAAAATAAAAGATAAGCATGGAACACTTCATCACCGTACAGTAAACGAAAAGTTTAAAAGGTTTCCAATAAACATGGAATATCTTACGGTCGTACAAAAAAACAGAACACTTTAAAGATTTCCAATAAACATGTAACATCCTACCACCGTACAGTCGAAACAAAACCTTCAAAAGGTTTCCAATAATCATGTAACATTTCATCACTGTAAAGTAAAATAAAATCTTCAAAAGATTTCCGATAAACATGTAACATCTTATCACCGTACAGTTAAGCAAACCTTCAAAAGCTTTCCAAGTACGAAACAACGGCACAAAACAGTGTGGACCGATCGTCCAATAAAAGTTAAAATAGAAGAGCTTTTTGCCGGTCAAGGTATTATTTACATTTCAAATCTTCCCCTTGATACATTTCAGCTAAAACATGACAGATGACAAAAAATGGCATCTCTGGAATGATGAGATGATAATAATTTTCTTGATGACAATATCCTTTTTGTTCGCCACAATGAAATATAAGCTTACAGTAGCTTGGGAATGTATATTGTAGAATAAACCCTCTCCTTTGAAACGATAAACAAGATTCGATGAATCTGCTTTCTAATTCTTTTACCTCAACATCATTACATTTTGGAATATACACGACAGAGTAATTACATTGAAGAAATTTGCCCTGATGTTAAGGATGAATCATACAGTTTTAGTGTAAACTGTACGTAAATTTACCCAAAAAAATGTGCAGATTGTACGATTTACCCCTCAAAACAAGGGTAAAACATCAAGTGTAATACCCGATGAAACAAGGAGGACTATAAATAGCGTAGAGTAAATACTCGAAACTAAAATTGTGATCCGCAGATCTAAGAAAATTCAAAATCATCAAGCTGAAATTCTCAAAAAATAAAATAATAAAATAAATAAATAAATAAAAAATAAAGCAAAAATAAAATAAAAATGCTAACCTGAGCTGCCATGACACTTCCATCCATTGTTTCCTCCACTCCATTCATGTATGTCACCTGTCACCTCATTATGGTACAGCAAAAAGTTACTTAAAGGCGTCATAGTTAACCGTTTCCAGACAGGGAAGAAGGAACGAAAAATGACAACAATTTTTTTTGTCTACCCACTAAGAGGATGGAAACTAAAAAAAGGAGATATTTCCATCCATTTTTTCCTCCACTCTATTCATGTCTCATTATGATGCAGCTAAAAGTTACGTAGAAAGTCATAAGTTTCCCATTTCCAAGGAAAAAGGACAGAATACAGCAATAAATAGTTGAATCTATATATCCACTTCGAGGAAAATGGACGAAAACTAATGAAAGAAACAGCAATCAAGAGCTATATCTCAGCTTTACCGTCAACCAAAGGTCTCTGTCATTCGATACCATACGAGGACTCAAAAAAGTAACATTTTAGCAATGAAAATGGAAACCGTCCGGCCTAAATGTTGGTTAATTGATGCGACCGCAAAAAAGACACCAACATGGGATGGTAACAAACTTTTCAACACAGCTGAATTCATTTGAAAAAAAAAATCATGAAGTTTTATCATTAAGGGATGAACACATGGTGTGAAAATGTATGTGAAGTGATGTGAAACAAATGATTGGGAGAACCTATCCAACTTCAGGGAAATTTTTCAAATTTCCGAGTAACGCAGATAAATTATGCTTAGTCCACCACGAAAGTTGCGACACATTAGTCCATCCCAAGTCTTAGTCTTAGGTGAACACGAGTGCTGTTCAAATACTACATTGTCTCCTTTTTATAAGTCAGTCGAGGTCGGGGAATTTACTTTTTCTGGTAGAAAATGCCTCAGAAGCGGTACGACCAATAAATAGAATTTAAAAAAAAAAAATGGGGGAAACCGAGTTTAATCAATATTAGCATCAGGTGCAAGTTAAACATAAAAGCCAGACCAAACTTTGAGCTGCACCCTGAATCGTTTATTAACGTTAATAACACTAATTCATGCCGGTTGTTTTTAGCCGAAATAGCGTTCAGTGTAAACATCATTTTTTTCCTTGACGAAAATTTGGTAAGCAGTAGAAAATCGTCTGCGTCGTTCGGGCCTAATCAGAATTATGAACATGAAATAAACCCCTTGAATATATTTGTCAAAACTAAAATCGATTCATGGTGTAGCTTCAGACAAGCTAATAGGAAGGATTAAACTATTCTTACATCTAGCTTTAGTTTAAGTTGAATTGGTAATTATGGTGCGTGTTTCTATAGGCAAATATTACTATTATGTTGATAATGTTAATGTTTTAGTATGTTGTAAAAAAAATTAAGATCCCATAATGTGATAATTAACAACCGCAGTTTACCTTTCATCACTATTAGAATAGTTAATCATGAGTGGCACTGTAATTTAAAAAGAACCGAACTATGCAAATTAAGGGCCATATGTACCCATTAAATTAATCACAATAGACCATCGATCCAATGTTGAACATAACCCCTTATTCCCCATAGAAAACAGAGGAAACCTTAGTATAACTATCACTGATTACTGCTTCCAATTCAAATTGAACTAAAAAATGAACAAAGATTAAAGGCTTTTGAGTGTTTTTAAGTGAAAAAAAATCTGGAATAATTGAAGCAACCTGAATGTACAAAAAAATAAAAAACTGCAACCCTAAATTTCATAAATACTGGAATAGTCCGAAAAACATTTGTTGACTTTTTGCTCACTTGTGCCTCGCCCCTTTCCCTCTACCTATACCCCTGTTTCCCTCTCTTCCCTTTTCATTCTTACGTTTTCCCTCTCCATCTCTGACTCCTTTAGTCTCCCTCTACCTCTCCACACAACTCCCTTTCCATTCCTCTCACTCCTTCCAATCCTCTCCCACTCTATTCCACTCCCTTCCATTCCCCTCTCTCCCCTTCTCCCCCTCTCCCCCCTTCCCCCCTCCCCCCCTTCCCCCCTCCCCCTCTCCCCCCCTTCCCCCTCCCCCTCTCCCCCTCTCCTCCTCTCCCCCCTCCCCCCCCTCCCTCTTTCTCTCACCTATATTTGAGGCTGTGAATAGCCAAATTATGATGATAACCGAATAGCGAAGGTACAATCAGCAAATAAATGTATTAAAATGTACTTTTTCCCGTACGCAGTGTAAAAAACAATCCAGAAACTTACTTTGACAACTGGCGGAGCGTCATCCGTTCTTCGTTTGATAAAAAGATCGCATTCGGGATTTGACTCTCTCGCTTTCCGAGAAGTGCACTGCGCCACAAACTCGAGAGCCGACGAACTGCGAGGATCGAAAGCGTTGAACTCAACGCGCACTTTTTTCAAATGCTTTAACATTGTGAAGAGGAGCGGCAGAAACGATCATAGGAAGAAGAGAAGGGAGGAAGGGAGGAAGGGAGGAAGGGAGGAAGGGAGGAAGGGAGGAAGGGAGGAAGGGAGGAGAGGAGGAGAGGAGGAGAGGAGGAAGGAGAGGAGAGGAGGAGAGGAGATATTGTTGCGGATGATTTGTAAGCTCATGCAAAATATTTCAATTAGTTGTTAACTTCAAGAACTTGTGACCTTGTTACTTTTAGGGTTGTAAAGTTGTCAACTTGTGAAGTTTAACCCTAACGTTCGCACGTATGCTCAAAAATTAAAAACGTGCGAATATCTCGTGAAAACGGAGAACTCAAATTTTCACTGGACGTTTTAAGTGTTCGCACGTAACTAGGCCGCACCGTACGAAATGATTTGCACTTCTACAGTACGTACTGTGCATGGATGTTATGAAGTATTAAGTTATTAACGCTGAGTCGCTGATCCACGGTGTCCTTTGCAATACTGTACTTCGTATGGAATATTCCGCATGATATAGCAATGTCCGTAATGTCCGCACTTTTAAGACATTGGCTTTAATTTCAAACTGAACAATATCCCTGGATTTTTGTTGCAAGTTTTTGCATCAACTTTGTTTGAAGAACTTTTGGAGCTTTCATTTTCCAATTTTCACGTTTTTCGTAGATGAATTAATCTCTAAAGTACAATAAATTGTTGGATTTTGCTATGTCCTGAAAAAAGCTGGTGACTTTCATAAGTTTTTTTTCTGTTTTGTTTTTCATATGAAGCTCATTCCTTGCTGAAATGTTTCTCGTTGGAGAAAAATATTACTGGCATCATTTCTGCTCTTGTTTATTTTCCTTAGGATGCTTTTAATATACACGAGTAGAGGGATTGGCCAATCTACTAGGCTGACTATAGCTTTGTTGAACAGAAATTTTGTTTCTCCTTTTCTTAAATCACGCAGTTTTGTTGAAATTGCTGGAAGTAAGGATAAAACCATGAATTTTGATGCAACAGAAAAAATAAGCCACATAATCGAAGATTCTGTTGGGATATCTCGAGAGAAATCGTTGAATCTTAAAACCAGTGCAAGTTTTAGGCAACATTTACATGATAGTTGCAATATGAAAATGTACAAATCCTTTCAATTTTCCTGTAAGACTCATAACATTCATCCATCCTTAAACAAACTTGTACGAAAATTCCCTAAAAATTCAAATTCCTTTCATAATTTCAATGTTTATCATCCATTAGGAAGCAATTGTCAAAAGAAAAGTAAAGAAATAAGTGCTAGTGTCAGTTCTTTTCCCACATACTCTCCAATAGGTAGTGAAGGAGACCAAGAATGGTGGCATCTTTCGGACAGCATCGAACAGAATCTTCCACTTCCGGAGGAGTATTCCGAAAAGCTTGAGGTACATTCATTTCTCTCTCTCTCTCTCTCTCTCTCTCTCTCTCTCTCTCTCTCTCTCTCTCTCTCTCTCTCTCTCTCTCTCTCTCTCTCTCTCTCTCTCTCTCTCTCTCTCTCTCTCTCTCTCTCTCTCTCTCTCTCTCTCTCCCTCTCTCACCCTCTCTCTCCCTCCCTACCTCCCTCCCCCCCTCCCCCTCCCCCTCCCCCCCCTCCCTCTCCCTCCCCCTCTCCCTCTCCCTCCCCCTTCCCCTCCCTCCCCCCCTCCCCCCCCCTCCCCCCCCCTCCGCCTCCCTCCCTCCCTCTCCCTCTCCCTCTACCTCTCCCTCTCCCTCTCCCTCTCCCTCTCCCTCTCCCTCTCCCTCTACCTCTCCCTCTCCTTCTCCTTCCCTCCCTTCTTCTCCCCTTCCGCCTGATGCATGTTTCACAAATGCAGGTTTTGCAAGAGAAGTTTGGCATTCGGTTTCGGTCGAGGGAATTGCTTTTTCGAGCTCTTGTAGGTGGTATCGACCTTCTCTTGTGGCACGTGTTATGTTTTTCAAAGGAGTGGAATCTTCTTGCACCTTATACAATTTTTCCGTGTTTTTTTTTCGTTTTTCTTTTTCGGGTTGTTTAAGGGATTTTTCTATGCAGTTTCAAAACGCAGGTGTTTTGTGTTAAAATTCACAGGGCAGAAATTCGGAATTGAGATGTCCAGTCAGCCATTTTTTTTTTTAGCAAGTACTATGCAAAGTTCATGCAAAAATGCTGTACAGGAAAGTCCGTAAAGAATAACATATGGACTAGGATCAATTGGTTGTATGTAATTGGATAAAGGGTAATTGCTCAATTTCCATGATTTTTATAGAATGTTGATTCTGACTTTGTCATGTTCACAACAGATACATGAATCATACTATAACTCCTTCATGCCTTTGTCCATCACACATGGCACTGTTGAACGTCCTAAATCAGCTTTCGGATCAACACTAACTATCGAGAACCTCGTAGAAAACATCGGAAAAGGACATGAGGGGGAAATTCTTCCCAGAGACCACCAAATTGGAGAAGAACAACCATTAGACACAGATGTGGATACTGTTCTCGGATTCGCTGCACATAGTATGGTATGCAAATTATATACTGTCTTTTAGAGTTGGTGAGTTTTTTGCGTTGACACTTTATTACAGTTTACTACGCAAAATTACATTTTGACACGAGGCTCATTATGGGCCATTTATCTAGATTATTGTTATCAACAGTAATTTTATGATTTTGAGTTGAAAGAGCTGTCATCGAATTAGAGTGATATCGGGTGGGCAGTGTAGTGTATTGTATTTTGTTTCTGTACGATTTTTGATGAAATAATTTGCTCTCCTTTCTGTTCGCTTTGACAGTAATCAAAATTGAAAGTGTATCGTAGTGTTTGCTTCTTCCCTGGATCGTTTTTCCTCCCTTTCTTCCCATTTTGTTTTTATATGTTTTTCAAATTTTGGCCTGAAGGTTATGATTTAGAGAAACATAACTATTAAGTTTATGGTGACTCTTTTGGTCAATTGTGCCCTTTGAAACGTCTTTGTTATTGTGACTCACTCCTGATACTGTTCTATGGATTTAATGTTTTGTTTTTTGCGCGCTTTCTCTCCTCATAAAATGTGTATTGAAACTATTTTTTGCAGATTCGATCACAATTAGAGTTTCTCGGGGATTCAGTTATCCACTTCGCCACTACTGACTATCTAGTTCGCCGACATCCCCTAGTTTTAACTGTAAGTGTTTTTTAATGAACGGAAATGTTTTGTTTTAAAAAAAAGAAACTGGATGTCTACAAGGTTTTCTGATTCCTTCATATATTTTTCGTTGTCAACCAGAAAATCCCATGTTGAACCATACAAAATACCTCCAAAAATCACCCAAGGAATATCAAAAAAAACAAAATCAAAACAATTAATTTCAACTGCGATAAAGTTAGCAAGTCTGTCACGTGTCAGGTTGCCTTAAATTCATGCACTCCATTCCACTCTAGTTTACATTTGCCATTCTATGTTAATGGAGTTTCTGTGACTACTGGAAAGTTTTCATTTTTAATATTTCAGTTTTTTCCACCAGTCAAGTTTTTATGTTTGCATCTTTTTTCCGATGTGTTTCCTTCTGTCCTATAACATAAATACAGTCGTTTAGAAAGTCTCATCGAGAGTCATTTTAGATGTCCACCTGAAATAGTGTGGTTTTTTCTCGCAGGGGATATTGACTAAAAGGAGGTCTTCATTGGTAAGCTGTTTCCCATCTGTACATTCTTTTATGGAAACCATGTGAGGCTATGATTTAAAAGGTCAGGCATTTCTTTTCCATTTTTGTTTCTGTTTTCGTTTCCGTAATCGTTCTTCCCACCGTTTGATTTTTTTTCCCTTCACAACTTGTTCATTGTTCATTACAACTTGCGATTAGGAAGGTCGACTTTTGTGCTTTACTCTGATGTAACATCCAGAATTGACAAAAAAAATTGGGGATATAGGTCAGTAATAAGAATATCGGAAAAGTTGGGATACGGAATTTGGGCTTACTGGAAGGTATTCTCACGGAACCTCCATTTCGTCGTCCAAGTTTTAAGGATTTATCGACCACTTTTTCAAAAACTGCTCAGGTGAGTCCCTTCACCATCTTTAGAAAGTTATTTCTCAGTTGCCTATTTATGCAGTTAAAGTTTTATACCACTGTCAAAAGTTTTTTCTAGCAGGATGAAAGCTCCATTTTATTCAAAAAATTTAAGTGTAGTAGCCCCATTTCTCATTTTTGGAATATGTTTGCTCCAATATTTACCTCTATTGCCTTGCTACTATTGGCCGATATTGTTATTTAATAAGATTGTTCTTGTGCCTGGTTTATGTTTTGAGCCCTAGTTTGTGCCTTAAGGTTTTTCCCTCGGAAGGTTTATCCCTAGTCTTACAAATACCAACTTGTCATTGTAGATTTGTCTTCTCTCTATGTACTCTAGATTTACGACAATTTTGTGATTAATGGAATTGTATGTGATTATTTAAATCCTTACTTTTTTGTCAGTTTCTGTGACATGAATGTTTTCAAAGACAGGTAGCTGTTGTGGCCGATGGAGTTGAGATGCTTGTGGGCGCAGTATATATCGAACAAGTAAGTGGAGTTTCTCATTTTTTTCATTTTATATCGAACAAGTGGAGTTTCTCATTTTTTTCATTTTTTACACTTATCGATACATGTGAGGTGTGCCTCCTCTAAACAACAAGAATGCATTGTATTCCACTTTTTTAATGACAAAAGTTACCTGATGCTTGATTTTATTGCTCGAGTGTTTAGGAAATTATCGATGCTACAACTTCTAACTTTTTTGGTGACAAAAGTGGTAGGTAAACCTTTTTTTATTTCACATCTGGTGCTTGATTTTATTTTTCGATTGTTTAGGGAATTGTCGGCGCTATAACTTTCGTATCTACTCACCTCTTACCTCTTTTGGAAAATGCGATTGAAAGTGGGGATGAACACGAAAATCTCGAAACACATGTGGTCAGTTTCTGTTACTTCAAAACTGAATATTTTGTTGATTGTACTTTTTTGCCTCTTGTTGGGCAAAGGCAGAAGTGTTGCTCTTGTTCCTTTATTTTATTATTTATCAGTTTTAAAATTTGAATTTAGATTTAAATTTGTATTTTTGTGCCAAGTTTTGGGCAAGGGCAGGAGCTTTGTTTTTGTTCTTTCTATTTTTGTTGTTTATCGTTTTTAAATTTGGAGTATGTGGGTCAGGGTGTTATGGAGAGGCGGGAGAGGGAGAGGCCAAAGGATGGAAACCTCGTGGAGACTGGAGAAGTTGATGGGATGGAGGAAGCTCGATTAGAGGTTAGTGTTTCCAATTGTATAATTTCTGGTTCTTGGTAGGGAATTATGATAATGATACAATTGTCTAGGGTTCAGTTTTACAATTTTTATGAAAAGTTGCCAATTTTTTTGGTGAACTTCATTGGCGGTCAGTTGATAAGGCGAGTAAGGCAGAAAAGTAGTTTTAGATTTGTTTTTCTTTTCTTTTACGAACTGATTGTGATGAATTCACTCAAAAAAGACTTGTGCAACTCTTTTCAATGATAAACGTAGAACTTAATCTATATCGAGGCCATGTTTGCTTCATTATTTAACTGTAACAGTCACCCCTATGAACTTTGAATAAATAGGGTAAAGTCGAGATGAACTTTTTTAATATTTTTTGTGACGGAAGTTGAAAATTTGAAAAATACACGTCAATTTGCAGTACAAAGAAAATATACTCTCCACCAGCAGAAACCTCGAAACTGTACTTTTATTAACAATATTACGCGGAGTCCAAATCTCTTAAAAAATTGCTCCCGAAAGTTCAGTATTCAGAACGCAGAATAATAAACATTTAACTGTTGTTTTGTGAGTAATCATGATAAAACTGTATAAAAGTGTACAATTACTCACGTTTCACTCACAAAGCGTGAGTAAAATCTGGTAGTATAATGAGGTTATTGCGTGTTGTCAGATAGTTGCCAGTATTTTTCGGTAGGTTCACTACGACATCATAGTTCAATTAAAATCAGAAAAGCCAAAATTATTTGAAGCTTTTAGAGTTAAATCATTCTCACTGTGCAAATGAGAGAGATAAAAGACTGAATATTTGTTCTTGTTGAGCCATCGCGACTTCCGAAAGAAGTGGATATCATACTGATGATAAAATTGATTGTAATATTGGTTATAAGATTTATAGGAAAAATGATAACATCATATCAATTATATGACTTGTTGCTATGCAACTTCCACTCCTATCTTTCAAAGAGTTGACTATTGTTCTGGGACAAATGCACTGAAAAAAGTATTCGTTGATCTGATGTTGATAAAGTAATACGATCTTCTGCACCGCCCCACTTTCTGTATATGTATTCAGGATGCTGTAAAGATCCTATTTCCGCCCTCCAGATGTTGAGTCAAAAATCGTTTCATTCTCTTCCAGTATACAAGTAAGTCCAAAAATATTTTGTCTTATCTGCGTTGTTTTGCTATTAGTTCCTCTTGATGTATTCCATAATGCTTTGCTTTTTTTTCTTTTTTTTTTGTTGTTTGCTTTTAGTGTTTACTAGTGTTTGATTTCGGTAGTTTCATATGCTTAACTTTGATTCGATATATCAATATCGATGAAAAGTCGATAAGCGTCAGACCAACATAAATATCATATATATATAGCAAAATGGTATCCGTACCGTACAGTAACCGTATATAGGAAACCGAAAAAGGTACTGGCGCCATGCGAGCTGGGAAAAAAAAATTCTGGATATTTAGCTTCTCCGTACATGGTCTCGATATATCGATTATCGGGTAGCTAAAATTCGATAATTACGAATATCGGCAATAGGTCCTCGATACCCAACACTAGTGTTTACTTGTGAGGTGTAGACTACACTGTGAGTCACTATTTTTAACTATTGTATTATTATTATACTATTCTTATATTATTATATTATTATATTATTTTTATCATATTGTTATATTATTATTATAACATTATTGTTATATTAGCGTTATATTAGTGTTATAATCACTATTTTAGTAGCACTAATTTCGGTTCCGGTTTCTTTTGGCCCTCGGACCACGTTATCGTTAATATTACTGATTTTTTTTTTCTTAATCCTAGTTCTTGAAACGGTTCAAAACCAATCACATTAGTTGACACTAGAGTCAATAACATTAATATAAACCCTTTGTTAATAATTTTTGTACTCTAATAACGATTCACGTTGTAATAGTCGGTTAGTCCTTCGTTGTTTTTTTATGGCGGTTTTTTTTCTATGGTTTCTTGTTGCAACTCTGAGACCTACATAGGTCCTCAGAGTAGCAGCTCACACGAAGCCTCTAGGATAACCCTGACCCCTTTGTGTTTCAGCAAGAATAACTGTCACCCTGATAGACAAAAACTTTGACCACCTTCACCCCTGTGAAGGCAAGACTCCCGTGAGTCTATAGCAAAAAGAATCTCTGAATTTGCTCTCCTGAGCAGTAAGTTATGGCTGGTCAAAAATGACCTTTATATTTACAAGCTCTCTTAGAGAGAGGTACCTCAATATCACTAAGTCTTGGTCTGCCTACTCACGACTACCTACTACTAAACCCTAGTCCAATAGGAACACTATATAGTACAAGAAGGTACAATGGGTGATGTACTTATTGTACGTCTATTGTACGACATAGTCTACAAGGTAACACCTCTCAATGTGGGAGCCATGGTTCCTCCTCCCATCTTTTCCGGTATCAAATAATGCGACGCCACGTGGCACCGCGTGACGCTATCTCCGAATGCCGCCAAAAGCTCACTTTGGGTGGCGGCTACAATGTTGGCCGTCCGATCAAAACATATTTCGTGTACGTGCATGAATTGTTCCTCTTCGTTAGTTAATTAGCCTGTTCGTTAATGTTTACATATCTTTGAAATCGGTCACGTGTATCGTTTCGTAGCGCCTTAATGGTTAAGGCGCCCGGCTATATAGAATCTAGAGGTCGCTGGTTCAAATTCGGACTTAGGCAATATTTTTGTAAAATATCATCTACTTCAAAATCTGCCACTTTCTAAATATGGCTGCAGCCATGGCGTGCCTTTGATCCTCACTCTCTCTCTCTTTAAAGTATAACTAAAATAGAGAAGTGAACTATTAATTACCTCTTTTGAACAACAACTATCTGTCTCTGTCTAGCTCCGCTCCCTCTTCAACCTTCAGTGACTGCGGCAAGTGTGGGAGTTGAAGATAGGAGTTAGAGGCAGGCCTTGGCTTCTTTTCTACCTTTCATTTTAGACCCAGAAAATACTAAAAGAACCATTAATTTCTACAGTATTATTATTATACTATTCTTATTTTATTATATTATTATCATCATATTGTTATATTATCATATTGTTATATTATTATTATAACATTATTATTATATTAGCGTTATATTAGTGTTATTTTCACAATTTTAGTAGCACTAATTTCGGTTCCGGTTCCTTTTGGCCCTCGGACCACATTATCGTTAATGTTACTGATTGTTTTTTTCTTAACCCTAATTCTTGAAACGGTTCAAAAACAGTCACATTACTTGACACTAGAGTCAATAACATTAATATAAACCCTTTGTTAATAATTTTTGTACTCTAATAACAATTCACTTTGTAATAGTCGGTTAGTCCTTCGTTGTTTTTTTATGGCGGTTTTTTTTCTATGGTGTCTTTTTAATAGTTTCTAGTTTCCTTGTCCTTTTTTTTTTCTTTTTGTCGTTTTCGACAAGCTTTCACTTAGACTTGCTTTGGTTGCTCTACTATGGGCATTTTTCATTAAATCGGATATAAACCGGTGTATTCTATATATGCTATAACCGGTGTATACTACATATGCTGAAACCGGTTTTATTCTATTACGTATTCTATATTTTATCTGATTCAGTGCGTACTATTTCTATAACATGAAAACGACAAAGCATCCTGGAAATACCGGCTTGTTTTTTTCGGTTTTTTTTTGTTTTTATTACGTTTACAAGCGTGGTGTAAAACTAATATTCTTTAACTTTTTGCTGTTTTTTTTATGGATTATAAAACTGTTTAAATACTTGTTTATATGCCTGTTTACATACCTGTTTATACACCTGTTTAAACGCCTGTTTATACCTGTTTATACACCTTTTTTATCTGTTTGGACGCCTGCTAATACCTGTTTATACACCTATTTGTACACCTGTTTATACTTGTTTATTCCTGTTTATACACCTGTTTATACTCCAGGGAAGCGGGCATGGTTTTAGAGGGAACTTCCCAGCAGCAGTTTAGGACGCGGGTGTATGTGGAGGGAATCCGGTTGAGCACAGGACTGGGAAGCAGTAAAAACGGAGCAAAAAGGGACGGGGCAACGAAAGCTTTGGAGAAATGGAAGGAAAAGTTTCCTTTTCTATCCGAGTAGGTTTGGAAATGAATGGTTCTTTTCTTTTTTTCTCTTTTTCTTTTTCTTTTTCTTTTTCACTTCTCTTTTCTTTTTCTTTGTCTTTTTTCTCCTTTCTTTTTCTTTTTTGTTTTTCTCTTTTTCTCTTTTTCGATTAGTAGTGTTGTGATGAAGAAAGGGGGAGAGTACGGAGTTAATGCGAGTGGAAATTGTTTTTTTTTCCCTCTTGTTTCTTTTTTCTACTTTTTTTTTCCCTCTTGTTTCTTTTTTCTACTTTTTTTTTCCCTCCTTTTGAAATAGTGTAGTTAGGAAAAAGTGAAAGTGAGAGATTGTTAAGGGAAATGACGGTAGAGTGGTTGAAAATTGATCTGAAAAAAAAAAGGATATTTAGAATGGGTATAAAGACGGGTAAAAAAGAGGAAAAAGTGAAAGATTGTACAAAATTTACAAAAAAAAGTACTTCACTAATAATGGAAAATTGAATAAAGTCAAAAAAGGAGAATCTTTGAATATGGTATCAATTAGTGATGTTATTATCATTATCATCGTTAAAATTTTGAGGTTGAGGTAACATGAAATAACTCTCCTTTGGTCTCATTATATTTGGTTTGTCACTCGAGTGATGTCATGTCGTAGTTTTCTCTTCTTGATCACACAATAATCTACCGAACAACAACAACGATAATAATAATAATGATGTAGATATGATTTTAACAATGATAATAATAATGACAATAATAATAATAAAAATGATAATACAATGATAATGATAGTGATAATGATAATAATAATAAGAATGAGAAAAAGGGTCTTTTATGTTTTACTGTGGAAAACCAAATTGATCGTATATACGTGTGTTGTAAATCGCATACTGAGCCCCATCTTTCCTCATTTTATCGCCTTCAAAAATTGTAGTACACTCCCTTAAATAGTCTTCCTAACACTATCATAATTTGCGTCCAAAAAAGTCGCTTGGATTAGTGTTATTGACTCTAATAACTAGTGTTGGGTATTGAGGACCTTTTGCCGATATTCGATATATATCGAATTTCAGGTACCCGATTTTCGATATATCGCTTCGATATATCGAAAATCAAAATATCGCGATATATCGCCAATATATCGAGGCATTTAAAAAAATAAAAAAAAATCACAGGTCTCAAAGTGACGTGCCTTCGGACAAGGTGACCGTAAAATCTTTGCCGAAAAGAAATACGGTTTTTTCTTGAAAGTCAGCAGAGTGAAGGTGAAGGAAATCTCTGAGGTACATTGACGCGGTACACTTGCGAAGTACACGTCGTAATACGCAAGTACGGATTTCCATACGAAAATGGTCGATTTTCAAATCTTTGACGATTTTAGAGATTTGATCGTCAACTTACAAGGAACCACTCAAATCAAAACACGTATGTAAAAACTCGTTTACAGACGATACGCGATGTAACCGAGGCCTCTGTAATACATAAATTTTGCTGTAATACAGAAATTTTGCTGTCCGTACTATTACAGAGACCTCTTGATGTAACCATACCCCAAATAAGCAATTATATGAATTACAGAATTAGTACTTTTTTGTCGGTTACATTTTGAGGCGTCTACCTTTTAAGTCACGGAACGAAAATCACGTCGTACATGGCGTATCAGACAGTTTGTCTTTTTCGCTAAAATAACATATTATATAAAAATATAAAATATTGAATTTAAAAAAATACTATATATCGCGATCATTTATGTAGGTCCCGGTACGATATATCGAGGATTCTGCTCGATCGATATTCGATATATCAAATATCGAAATTATTGGGATATGAATTTACCCGATACCCAACACTACTAATAACAATGTCATTAAAACATTGTATAAAAAGGCATATGGTACATAGTCTTTACAGAGAGCGCTTTCAATTGTTTTCCCACATTTGAAATATAATTTATACACAAAAAACAATTATCATGTTCTCTCAAAAGTCCAATTTTAATTACATCTGACGTAACGAGAGGCTGGGCCAAACATCCCTTGACCTCCCAATGTTACACCGTACAAAAATGGATTCAGAAAAGACAAAAGAGACTACTTGATCCTAATACACCAACAAGGCATACACAAGGACGAAAAAAAACCTTCGATACAATTTACTACTCCGAATACACTTTTCACTGATATCCATCTAACGAGAATCGATAAAAAAAACTCTAAAAAAAAGCTGATCTAAAGAACTACTTCTGGCATTTATCTGTTTTCTCCCTAAAATATTTTCTCAAAGCAGGTGAATCTGTGTTTGGAGTCTCTTTACATCTTCTTTAGATACCGGAATTAGCGTGTATCCTTGACGCAAACAGCCTTTGAAGGGCGCCTCTCTCCTCGACACCTCTCTCTTCACTTCCTTTCCTCCCTCCCCAGACTCAGTACTACCAGATTCCTTCCCATCTCCTCCTTTTAACTGTTTTTCTCTCCCTCTTTCCGAGTCATTGCCTTCTTGTCTATCTACCTCCATATGCGATCTTTTAACCGACCTTATTTCAAAAATTTGTGAATTCCCCGTCTCTCCTCTCTCGCACACAGGTTCCCAAACCTTCAAAGAACCTTCGGAGGTATTGTCGTCTATTGGTTCTCTCTCCTCTCTATCATCATATTCGTCTAATTTCCGGTCTTCCTTCGACTGTTCTCTTCCGTCTTTTTGTAGACTGTGTGATATCATCCACAAATTGCCATTCCTTCCTTTCTCTCCTTCTCCCTCGTGTTCTCTCTCTCCTTCTCTCTGTGTCCCTCTGACACCCGGTATGACATCTAATTGTTGATTTTGAAAACTGAACGTTTCCAAAAAAGGAAAATTGAGTGAAGGAAGTCGACCAACGGGAGAGAGAGGACAAGGAACCATCCCAACAGGACATGGATGCCAATTTTCTGCAAATTTCCACTTTCTACTTACTGTTCTCTCTCTCTCCCCTGTTCTCTCTCTCTTTCCCACTGTACTTCTTGAACCAAACTCATGGACTGTGTCGAAACGATCCTCTTTAATATCTTTAAATCCATACTCACTAGTTTTATCTGTTTCAAGACACTTATTAGGAACGATATTATAAGTTTCCCCTGAAAAATTCTCACTCGTTGAGTCTTTCACAGCTACCCCCTTCAAAAGACTATCCCAATCTTGACGAGCCTTCAGTAACCCTTTCTCTAAAGAATCTATTCGAGAAATTGTCTCCTTCTCAACCCCAAAAATTTCAATTTCATCACCTACACCAATCGAATCCTGTCCCTCGATTCCTTTCCACCTCCTCATCCTCCACATACTTTCCTTTTCAGAGGTCTCCTCCTCCTCCTCTTCTTCTTCAGGACACTTCCCCATTGACAGAGTATCTCTCTTCTCCCCTTTCGGTTCACCTTCCTCCATCTTTCGCAGTTCAGCAATTTCTGAATTTTCAATAGCACTCTCTTTACTAACACTTGTCAAAGGTTCTCCCTCACCTTTCTCCTCTGGTTTCAATATCCCCTCCTCATCCCCTCTCTCCTCTCCAGCCTTCTGCTCTGCTCTGAAATCTTCATCAGACTCTCCTTCTTCTCCTCCTCTTCCTTCTTCGGCTTCTCTCTCTCCATCCTCTCCTTCTCCTCCCATATTTACATCTCCTTCCAAATCCATCTTTATCTCATCCTTTTCCTCCTCTTCTATACCATCCACTCCTTTCAAAGTTTTCAGCAACCTTAAAGCCATAGACCGTAAACTCTTTCTTCTCACTATTTGAACGAGATTGTTAGTTACTTGTACCAAAGGTCCCCCTCTCGGTACAGCTTTCAAACACGAAATAAGAAACTCCTGCAAAATCTCATCTGAAAAAAGAGACGACTCCTCCTCCTCTCCTTCACTAAACAGACTCTCCTCCTTCCCGGATCCCTTCCCTTCCCTTTTCTTCCCCTTAGCCTTTTTCTGTCGTTTCTTTCTCGCAACTTGTCTCCTCCCTTCCTCTTCTAATAACCAACAAGCCCAATTTGCTAATCGAGAATTTGTACGATTTTTTATCTGTTCCATTTCATAACTACTATAACCTCCCAAAGCTCGTCGTCTTACATAGATTTCCTGCCCTCCCTCTCCCCATTTCCTATCAGTGTTTAACTCTAACTCCTGGTCGCCACCCATGCCCTCCCTCCTCTTTTCCTCCTCCTTCCCAACTCCATTTCTCACGTCATAATCTGTCAGTCTTTGGATTATTCCCGTGAGCAAAAGAGTCGGTAAATGAGGAACATTTTTGCAAATTGCCTTTAAAAAATATTTTTTTCCCGCCTCTAACTCGTCATAAACCTCCCGCGACGACAATTCTCCGTCATTTCTAAGTCGCAAATCCTCATTCCATCTACTTTTACTAAAACTATTGATGTTATTAACTGAATTTGCATGTTGTCTGGAATCCCACCTCGATTCCTGGACAAAAAATTGCGCTTCACCTGGGCTCCTCAAAAGGTCTCCGTCTCTTAAAATAACGTTCTCGTTTTGATTTAAGAATTCAGATTTTCTTATTCCACTTTCAATATCGAGTAAAATGTTCGATGCTTGCAGAGGAGAATTCGCCAAAAGTGAGAAAAGATCGTTAAGAGCGACCGCCTCGTTTTTTTTTGTAGCTGCACCCAATGCTTGCCACCTGTCAGTCTCCAATAGGGCCTCGTCAAAAGCTCCATATGGGTTACATTCCAAAATGTAATTTAACACACTTTTCTTTCTAAGTAAGTTTTCCTCCAGTTTTAAAGGCTCCAGCTTTCACTAAACAGGATTTGCGGCTCCACATGGATTACATTTTATACTGGTATGAATCAAACACACTTTTCACACACTTTCCAGTATAAACACAGTTACTCTTTTTACTATTAATATTGCTATTTGTATTATTACTGCTTAAGCTAACCTTGTGTACTGTGCGTATCATACATTGTTAGCGCCTCTGTACGAGCTTTCTCTTTTCTACTGCAACCATTCTAGATTCAACTTTCAACATTCAGTTTGTATTGAATATCCTCTTTTATTTCTACATTCAATTTGCGCAATATTGAACACCACAGTTTCATTTACTTCCAGAATATTCCCATACCCATGCTTTTCCAATATATCTACTTGTGCTGCGTATCATACGGAAATGTCAACAATATATTTTGATACGGTATCCGTACAATAATTGTAAATCGATAGCGACCAATATCCGCAATTTTGCGGTATGACATATTGAGAGTTTTCGGTATTTAATATAAGTACTTTCAAAGCGGCTTGTATTAGTACTTTCAAAAAGGTACATTAAAGCTTGTAAAAATATCAGTAAAAAAGCCGCCGGTTCTACTTGAGCTGGCAGTACGGTTAAAACCAGGACCACTGCCGGTTTCAGAAACCGAAAAGCAGTGGTCCCAATTTGCTACACAATACTAATACCTATGCATATTAACTATTAGAAATACAGACCTTCATGTGATAATGGATTGTATGACAAGAAAGTTAGAGAAGTGAGCATGGACAGCTTAGAATTTTTTGCCCTGATGTTGTCTGCAATGTTGTCTCACAAAATACTAATAGGGGGACCAAAAAGATCCATCAACCACGACTTCAACTATATACATTTAAACTGCGTAAACCTTGGAGAGGATTACAAAAACAGAAATAGTTACAAACGCTATAATCTTACCAAAATACATGGCATCCCCAGCAAAGTACATTGGATTAAAAAGAAGAAGAAAATCAAATCAAATACAACCGGGCCATGCACTCATATTTTCAAAAAGAAGCACTGACCAATTCTTTGAGCTTTCAACCTCCGTTTCTCTTTTTTCAACTTCATTGCCTCCTCTTCAATCTCCTCTTCTGTAGCGGTCGCTTTCCAATTCTCATCTCCCTCCCTCTCCTCCTCAACCAAGCCGTCCTCTCCATTGAAAACATCGTGTGTAGCTCCCTCCAAACTTTCCCTCCCTCTCTCCCTTTCTTTGACTACTGACCCCTTCGAAACCACGACGGGTTTTTTCTCAGAAAAGGTAGGGCCTGTTGAGACCTCTTTTGCTTTTTCTATGTGAATCAAAAGAAGAGTGTCTAAACATTGTTGTAGAGTCGTCTCTCCCTGTGTTACAGCCAGTCTCTGGGCTTCCCAATAATGATCATGTAGCCAGGCTACAGCCTGGCCCCACATTTAAACCATTCCCACCCAATGAGAGGGAGAAAAAGAGGAGGAGACAGAGAGGAAAAGGGAGAAGAGAAGGGGGAGAGGGCGGGGGGGAAGAGGGGGAGGTGGAGAGGGAGGAGGAGGCCTGCCCACACATTTGGAGCATCCCCAAAAACTATAATCCCCACAAAATTGTTTTCATTGACCTATTTGTTTATTTTTTTAATGTATAAGTTAGATGTGAAAAGGTACAATCCCCCAAAAAATATGAAATCACTGACCTGTTTGCTGGCGACCCGAAGTAAATTGACTGAAGGTAATTCATTATGGGCAGCCTCTGTTTAGAAACCCAATCAAAGTAAATGTCAGCTTCATAGAAAGAAGGAAAAGAGGAAGGCAGGAAGAAAAAAGGGAAGAAAGGATTAAAAAGGGAAAAACATTGTCACGGGGATGAAAATGGCAATATAAAGAACAGAGACGAAGGAGAAAAACCGACAACATTGTGGCTATCCAGCAGATTTGTTAAATAGTTGACATTTGAAAAAATTTGAGCACGTAATTTAGGCCCTAACTCAGAAATAGAATTGCAAAGAATGAGAAAAAAAAAATCTTATTGTGAGTAAACATAATATAACATTCCTCGTAATAATAAGCCGTTTGTCCAAAACCTACCAGCTTAAATCATACTCATTCAGAAGTTAAAATTGCCTTTCCAGTACACTGCCCAACGTTATTAGAGTTAATAACACTTGTTGGGTCGTGACTTTTTTGGGCCAAAAATCATAAAATAGTGTTAACAACACATTTTAGTCTCCTTGCACTAACTTGGTATTATATATACTTTTGAAGTACCGGGAATAATTCATAACGTTAGCGATGGGCAGTGTAGTTTCAGATACAATTTCACAAAGACTACACCGTAAATCACTATTGGAGTTAATGATACTAATTTGATGCCAACTTTTTTAGCTCTACCACAAAAAACGATAAATTTACTACCTGTTTCTTTTTCACCCTTAACGTTTTAAACGGTTCAAAATCACATTTGGAACTGGATACAAATTCCATTACAGCAAGGTCTTTACTCTAATAGTAATTCACGTTTGAATTTAACAAAAAACCAAAAACCTTGTTCTGAACCCAAAACCAGCAGAATCTTTACAGTGGCTCATCTCTCAACAATGGTTGCAAAGGTGACATGTGTCAGATGACAAATTTGACATACCGTGCCGTATGTCCACAAAAAGACGAGGTAACCCCGCTAGCTCAGCAAGATGGGCAATAGATTGAGCAAAGCGACTTTTTTGTGATTGGTCGACCACTCCACTCACAAGTCTGTCCAAACATTCGCAACCGAAAGAGATAAATCAACCGCAATTATTTAATTTTAAGAGAGAGAGAGAGAGAGAGAGAGAGAGGAGAGAGAGAGAGAGAGAGAGAGAGAGAGAGAGAGAGAAGAGAGAGAGAGAGAGAGAGAGAAGAGAGAGAGAGAGAGAGGGAGGGAGGGAGGGGGGAGGGAGGGAGGGAGGGAGGGAGGGAGGGAGGGAGGGAGGGAGGGAGGGAGGGAGGGAGGGAGGGAGGGAGGGAGGGAGGGAGGGGAGGGAGGGAGGGAGGGAGGGAGGGAGGGAGGGAGGGAGGGAGGGAGGGAGGGAGGGAGGGAGGGAGGGAGGGAGGGAGGGAGGGAGGGAGGGAGGGAGGGAGGGAGGGAGGGAGGGAGGGAGGGAGGGAGGGAGGGAGGGAGGGAGGGAGGGAGGGAGGGAGGGAGGGAGGGAGGGAGGGAGGGAGGGGGAGGGAGGGAGGGAGGAGGGAGGGAGGGAGGGAGGGAGGGAGGGAGGGAGGGAGGGAGAGGGAGGGAGGGAGGGAGGGAGGGAGGAGGGAGGGAGGGAGGGAGGGAGGGAGGGAGGGAGGGAGGGAGGGAGGGAGGAGGGAGGGAGGGAGGGAGGGAGGGAGGGGAGGGAGAGAGGGAGGGAGGGGAGGGGAGGGAGGGAGGGAGGGAGGGAGGGAGGGAGGGAGAGAGGGAGAGAGGGAGAGAGAGAGGGAGAGGGAGAGAGAGAGAGAGCTTTCCCTCCAAGAATTTGACAGCGTCTTCATACTTTTTTGTGTCCACTGACTCTTTTCTTCATCCATTTCCAACTTCCACTTTTAATCCATTTGTTTTTCATCTTCGCTGAATCAATTTCAAACTTTTCTTCACCGATCATCTTCCTTCGAGATTAATGATAACTTAAAACTTATGTGTTGGCCTCACCTCATGATTGCCATAGCATAGCCCAATCGTAAAAGCTCTTCAGAAAGATTTCCGGAATTGACAGCCCTGCAAAAAAAAAAAAAAAAACACAAACATTAGTGTGGAGTACCTGTGTTTAAAATTCTCCTTTAAATTAACCTTTCTGTGAAATTGAAGTCCACGACACTAGAGGTTTTTGAAGTCAGGCAGTCATAATAAAGGAGGAAAAACGAAAGACACCAAGAAGCATAGAAAGCAATTTAATCAAGACATTTTCACTAAACACATTAAGGCGTCTTTAAATATTTTCACAACTTGTTTTTTAAGCAATCGAAATGTAACAGTACCTTTCGATCATGATGTCAAAATTAAAATTCAGAAAACGTTGTGATGAGAAAATGTACTTTTGAGAACCTAAAAAAAGTCTAAAAAAATAATGAGAAGTGTTTTGCCAGTTTCACTAAAATTAACTGAAAGGATGTCAGGAATTCAGTAGTATAGTTTACAATTTCAGAAAAACCGAATAAACTTGAGTTAGGAAAACATTCGATAGACAGCTGTACATAAATTTATTATCATTTGTACTTAAATTTTAACATCTTTCTACTTCGCTGGACCATTACTTTCTTGACTGTTGTTTTTTCAGTTTTTCTTTCTTTCCTTCACTGCGTTGCATGCTTTGCTTCTGCTAGTTCTTCCTTCTTTCTTTTGTTTTATTTCAATCCCTCTTGCTTAATTCCTCCCTCTCCTTTCATTTCGTTCCCTTGCTTCCTTCTTTCCTTCCTCCATGATTCATTTCCTCACCATTTTCCTATTTTTTCCATTCTTATTCATTCTTATGCATTCTCTCCTTTCTTTCCTACTTTCTTTCTTATCTTTCTTCTTACAATTCAAACTATGTTAGCAACTCCCCGCGCTTGCTTCCAGTCTAAACTCTCCCTACTTCCTTTCTTATTCGTTCCCTCCAATAACTCTATTCATTCCCTTTCTTATCATTCTTTTCTTCTCTTCAGTTTTTTTTCCTCTTCATTCATTCTGTTACCTCTTCATCAATTCTTTTTTCCATTCATACATTATTTTTCTGTTCATTAATTTTTCTTCTATTCATTTCGCTTTTCTGTTCATTCATTCTTCTACTCATTCTCCTTTCTATTCGTTAATTATCCTTTTATTCTCCTATTCCGCTTTTTCCTATTCATTCTCTCTTCTATTCATTTGTTCATCATTTTTCTATTCAATTATTCAATTTCCCTCCTACTCGTTCTTCCTCGTATTCATTTTTTTTTCCATTCTCTTGAGTTCCCATGCTGTGACCAAGTGTCAGACCGTACATACGTGACAGCAGGATCCCGCAGCCGGATGCCCACAAGCTCCGCCGTTATCTCCACCGCAAGCGGCACTCGCCCCCGGCTCTGCCACGCCGCCACCTGGCACACCACATTTGTCACACACGTCAGAGTTGTTACAGTTGTCATGTTTGTCACAGTTGGCACAATTGTCACATGTGTCACAGCTGTCACTGTTTGTCACACATGTCACACCTATCAAACAAACACAGCAAGAAAGATTGAGCAATTAAATGTCCTCCAGTTATAAATAAATTGAGAACAAAACCAATCTCCTTTTTTTTGCATTTTGATGAACTAGTCCAGCCTGTAACTAATAATTTCTGACAAGATAGGAACATATGAATTGACAAAGTTAAGATAACCTGTAATCAGTAACTATTACTGTAACTGTAACTATAACTGTAAGCATAACTGTAACAATACTGTAACTATAACTGTAACTATAACTGCGCAAGTTACAGAAAAAGTGTATGTTTGACACCTGACACAGAATGTCACACGTGTCCCGAGTGTTAAAAAAATAGCAGCCACTACAATGGAGCAAACTACATGTCCTCCAAAAAAACAAAAAGATTGAGCCTCTAAACGAAACAAACGGACATGGTGCAGAGAAAGAACCGTGATTTTGGTCTCTTGTGAGTAAAAAACATGAGTCTCCTCTGAAGACGCAAATGTACGCACAATAAAGAAAAAGTACCATTTGTATTTATTGAGTCTTTTATTTACATGACAATAACTTTCAAATGTAAAAAATAAAAAATCTGTTTGAAATCCTTGTTTTACAGCAAAGAAGTCTTAACACTGTTTGTTTTTATTTGCTCTACAAATTCCTGTTTTATCAATAACAAATTCATATTCCATTTTGGAATTCAAAATCAAGTTAATCAAATGCTAAATCATGTTATTGCAAATTTTCTGCGTTTCAAAAAAAGTTAAACTTGAACAGGACTCAGAATCATTAAATTTCTTTGTTTATTCAAAACATAATATTCGAATATTATTCCTGTTTGTATTCCATATTATCCATTGCTTCCTCTATCCTTCCTTCCTTCCTTCCCCTCCACTCCCCTTCTTCCCTCATTTGTTGTTTCCTCTCACTTCCCTTCCTCTCCCCCCTTTCTCTCTCTCCACTCTCTCTCCCTTTCCTCTCTCTCCCCCTCCTCTCCCCTCTCTCTCTCCCCTCTTCCCTCTCCCTCCCTCTTTCTCTCTCCCTATCTCTCTCCCTATCTCTCTCCCTCCCTCTCCCTCTCCCCCTTCTCTCTCTCTTCCCTACAATGTGACTAAAATAGAGGCCCAACAAAAGTCTCCTTCTCCGTTCCTCAATCTCTCCCTTCCTCTACCTCTCCCTTCTGCTCTTTCTTCAATCGTCTCCCTCTCCATTCCTCTCTTTCTCCTTTCCTCACTCTCTCCCTTCCTCTCTCTTTCCCTCTCTATCTTCCTTCCTCACTGTCCCTTCCTCTCTCACTCCTCTCTCTCCCTTCCTCTCTCCCATCTCTCTCCCTTCCTCTCTCTCCACCTACCTCTCTCTCTCCTTCCTCTCACTCTCTCCTTGCTTCTCTTTCTCTCCCGAAACAGCAAAAGAAAGGAGGAAAAAAGAAGAAGAAAGACCACACACCCTATCCATGGCTGCCTTCTGCTGCAAAGAATCTCCTTCCAGCAGCCATAGCCTCACACAATCCCATTCTTTCCAAGAAATCCATGGCGCCACTCTTGAAGAAACTTTTCCAGAAAAAACTGGGGGCATTTTTTTTAAAAGAAAAGGAAAAGCCCTGAGAAGTTGGTCGGAAAAGGAGAAAAGAAGAAAAGAAGACAGATTATACTTTTAAGAGGAATATGGAGAAATAAAACAGGTTTTACAAGGAGAAATAAACAAAAAAAAAAAGAGAAAAAGGAAGGAGGAGCAAAACCTGAGGGTTAAGGGATGTCAAGCTGATAATTTTATACTACGGTACAGTATTTGAAGAATTTGAAATTTAAAAGAATTTGAAGACTTCAGTACGGGACTACAAATACAGTCATTGAAAGTACATTTCGTACAAATCAATAGTTCGTTTCATAGTTCAAAAGTAGGCGTTTCTATCGTAGGCCTTTTGTAGGCGCCTTTGTCATAAGTTGTGTTATGGGCTTTTCATGTGATCTTCTTAAATCGCTACATTGATCAGCGACCGTCCGATCGTCTAAATCTGACGGTTCAAGTAAAAAAAACCTAAAAACTCACAGAAAAATATTTTTTTGTCCGAAAGTTTTTCAAAATTTAGACATGATGTTTAATTCTCTATCGATCGATGTGCAACTCAACCCTGTTACTATTTTTTTTCATTTTGCGACCAATACAATATGGGTCTTAAGGTCATATTATATGTTTTGCGTACAATAGGCATATTGTATGGGCCTACTTTCACCTACTTTTTAACTATGATTCGTTTAGAATGCAGGGTGTACAACAACATTTTTGTTTCTATAAATAGTTAAATACAATAGGTGCTAACAGGATAGTTGCTCCATGAGGATACAATGTAAGTAATCAAATCTTAGTTGCATTTGCTCCGTTGGACCAGTACGCCACGCAAGGCGGCCTAACAACTAGTTACTAGGACTCTTTGCATGGAAAGTAGCCTAGTGGCAGGGTGAAAGATAAAATACTACAAAAGTGCAATTATACAAATCTTTTATTTAAAAAACCGCGATGGTTCACAAATTTACGTACGGAGCATGATTGAAATGTAAACTTGTTCACGACAATGGAAGGTTAGAGCTAAAAATCACTACTTCAACCATAACAATCGCAAATCAAAACTAAAAATCTAAAAGAAACAAAAACAAACACACGACTATATTTGCACTAAACAATACTCCATACCCTAAAAAAAAAAAAAGTGGGATTTTTGGCCCAAAGTCGAAGATTATGCCACGGTAAACGCTAAAATTACAAATAACATCTATATGCACCAAGTAGTACGATGATAACTCTCGAGGTCAACGACCCTTATTCACCATCGTGATCCGTCGAATGAGGGTCGCATCTTAGACAAGTTGAAGGGTAACAATTATACGTCGGCAATACAAAGCGAACATTAAAGATGGTGAAAGGTTGTCCAGTCATCTCCCTCCAAACTAATGTCGCGCACAATCACGTAAGAAGTTGTCCAAATACATGTTCAACGCCCCAAAATTCTATAACGCAAATGGCTTAAAGTTGTCAACCAAAGTTAGGTCTTACTTTTTAACTTCAGAGGTTGCTCCATCCCGAGTAGTGAGGTCAATATGCAATTTTGCACATGAAGATGCAACGAGCCACCAAGGGGGTGTGGGAGAACTACGTCAGTCAATGTTTTCTCCATATATTGCAATAATAGAATATCCTTAATATCCTTAAATCGTGAATGTATCGAGAGAATATGCGACACTTCAAGTTCGACTATATACCCTGCTTTGATTTGCACTACATATATCTCAAACCATATCGTGTGTTGTTGTTTATTCGCCATTGTAAGAGCAACAAAGCAAATAGATGCCTCGGTAATCTTTAGGTCCACCACAAATGCAACGAAGCTTGCGTAAAAGCGAAGTGTGGAAAAGGTTTAAGTGTAAGTGAATTACAAAATGAATTTGTGCATACTATAAGCAAATAGGGACACTAATTATTGTAGCATTAAACCTAGTTTTAGCCTTTAGTCATAAACAAGGTCACATGCGATTACGTGTTTGAGTCAAAGAGGGCACCGCAATTAGTTCTTGAAACCAAACGACCATCTTATCGACAACATGTTTTTGTATTCTTGCATGTTGTTTGGTGGTGACGGAAAGGCACGGAGGAGTTTTATTTTTATCTTTAAGTCATAAAATGAACTAGCCGATAATAAAAACTAGATACAAAACTCTGACAAATTTAGAGACTACATAAGAGAGTTGTTTATAAAATTATGTGAGGGGATGGTATATCCTAAGAGAGTTAAACTCCATAAAAAAATTGTTAATGTTATAGTGGTCGTGGGACTCCAAATTATATCATTAAAAGATATTCGTAAATTTAGTTTTTTAGGATCCCCTATTCCTTCCGAGCTGTCAAAAAAACATCGTCGATAAGTGTTTGTAAGATTGCGAAAAGACGACTATCAATTTTGAAAGAGAGAACCTAGAAGAGAGACGAGAGATAGGATGCACACCAAGTATAATGGTTGTTGTGCAAAAGAACGAGTTAAGATATTGAACGTCGCTTGTCAATAAAAAACTTGTGGAAGGTCCTCAATGTAGGCTGATTACTTCTGCATGTTCATTCAACCAAACATCTCTAACAAATTAGTACACAAATTTAATAACTTAATTGTGGGAACTTAAAGCCTTGATACCCTCGCTATAAGCACTAATAAGAAATCCGTATACGAGAGGGGCCTATAAGGCAAAGGGAATTTGAAAAAATATATTGGAAAGTTGTACTTAAGAACGATGAAAGAAAGAAACAACATAATACGGGGGGGGGCAAACATTTGTAAATCGCAAAAGCGTAAAATAACCTAAGTGGTCAAAGTTACGAAGTTTAGTATGAGCTGCAATAAGGTCTTCGCAAAAGATTGACGCTATTAAGTGGATATCCTTTAACGACGAGGCTGAAAATCCTTTTACGGTATGCCAAAAAATACAATGAAAACCAAATTTGCTTTAATGGACCATTAAACTTATTTTATATCATTTATAGTGTTGTGTATCGGGAAAACACTTATTGCGATAAAATTGATATCGATAGTTACCGGTTATTGAACGGTGAGGGATCTCGATATATCGGTCCGAGACTAACAAAGTCCTTATTGGCGATAAGTGGAAAAAATATAATACGTTATATAATAATACTTTATGATATACTTTTTTTATATGTTTTCTCTTTATATAGCCTGACATGCCACTTATGACAATCTGTTTTGTAAGTGGAATAAACCGTACGATTATCGTCGACAGTTATCGAGCCGGTGTTATCGCGATAATCAACGGTACCGATATGTCGTGCCAATATATCGGGTAGGCCAAATAAAGGGACATATTGGTTATCGACAAATAGTTACCAATACACATCACTACAGTACACCGCAAATCGCTATTAGCGTTAATCAGCTAAGGGGGCGCCCCAAAATTTAACCCTAATTCTTAAATAGAGTTATTGAAAAAACCCTAAAAACTATATTAAAGTGACTGATTTCCTTGAAAACCCCCAAATTCCCAATTAGCGGTAATTACACTAATTGTTTTTTAACACTAAATAATTGTTAACGCTAATAGCGATCCGCGGTGTACATGTGTATCGGTACGGATTTGCCGATGACCGACATGGGCCATTTTTCAAGTACCCGAAAATCGATATATTGGTACGATATATCGCTATCGGTGTTATCGCCGATAAATACCCGATATTTATCGGTTATTATCGGCGATAATACCGATATCGATAACTATTGGCAATAGCTGTACGAACCGTACAGATATATACGGCCAGTGCACTCCACTGTACGTGTTATCCCCCGGACGCGCCGCGGACCCCCTTCCCCCCGATTTCGGTAAGAAAATCGCGATACTTCCTTTATTATTTCTAGGTTAAGGGGGTTTTACTTGGGAACCCTTCCAGAATGTCCTTTTGACTGTTATTTTTTTATAAATTGCAGTTAATGGCGGCAGTCTGACAGATTTGTTCGTCTGGTTTGTTCGTCTGTTCGTCTGGTTTATGAAAAAGTTGATTTTACAATTCTACGATGTAATTTATTTTTTTCGTTTCGGTACTATAATTTTAGAACTATAAACTATTATTTTAAAATTTGTCAACGTTTATGTGACGCGCTATCCGTAATAAATTTCAGTTGAACAGCATACGGAGCAATTTATCTCACGTGGCATACCACGCTATATAAAGTCAGTTATATAATACAGTATATTATGGAGTACTATTGTATGCATACTATATTTTGTAAGTTATTGCCGATATGGAATTTGTTGGTCTCACACCGATATATTGGCACCTCTGACCGGTCGATAACCGATAACTATCGGTATCGGTGTTATCGCGATGACTTTTTACCGATACACAACACTAGTACTTTCATTGGTTTGTCCTTGCCGATTTTTATTTTTAAACCTAAACGAATATCAGATAGAGCAGGAAATTGTGGAACTGTTGTACACGTCATCAGTACATTTTCTGCACCCAAATTGTCCTTCAGTGAAGATTCATCCTCCATTCGTACATTACGGGTCTGTAAAAGTGTAAAACAGTAATAAAATTGTCAACGTGAATGGCAGAGAAAGGAAAACGTGTGGGCCACAAAAAAAATCAGCAACACCGGACACGTCGACTAGTACGCTATCTCAACCGTACATTTTGGAATAACTACACAACCATCTACGGTGTATGATTGTGTCGTACATATCTTTTTCTCGGATCGGGTTGTACGGTGTCACTCTCTCATGGCAATCCATTCTATTAAAAGTGTGTACTTTGTCCTGTGACAAGTCTAACAAACTGATTTCTGTGCTGTAGCTTTCTTGTCTCTCCATCTTCTTCTCAGGCAAGACCTTTTTTTTGCTTCTCTTTAAAAATTGGATAGATCTCCTCAGTTTTCTTTACAAGTATTCAAACAAAAGCCTCAACACAAGACCAGCGCTTCTACCGTAGGTAACTGTAGGTAGAGATAACAAAAGTAACAATAATAATAATAGTAAAAAAAAAAAAAAAAAGAAAGAAAGAAGGAAGAGGAAAACTCAGGCTGGCTGAATGCCTAGAAAAGATAAATCTCCTGCTTATGGTCCGAGAGGGAGACATGTTTCAAAAGGAAGCCATGGATCCAGAGGAGGAGCAGGCTGGAAGGGAGGACGGTTCGGCAAGTCTCGATCTCGATGACGAGAACAGACACGGAAAGGAGGAATGAAAATGAAAAGGAAAAGAAGGAAGAGGAAAAGGGTAGGAGAAGATAGGAGAAATAGGAAAGCAGGGAAGAGGAAGAAGGATCAGGAGAAAGATGGAAAAGATCGAGGAGGATGAAATTATGAATAACTTTAAGATATGAAAGTATGAGAGAAAGGAAAGTATATATTTTAAAGCATGTGATGTTTAAATTAAAATCATAACTCAAATCTTCAAAACTTTTTTTTAAAGTGCATTCTTTTCTTTTTTAGAAGTTTCCTATTCTGGAAATTTTTGGATTTGGTGAGTTTTTCGAAGTTCCGACAAATGTTTTGAATGGACTATGTTCGTGGTTTCTATGTCAAGATCAGTTTTTTGTCTCATCTACATTTTGTCTTATCTACATATAGATATACATGCGATTAAATATATTCTGTTCACATTTTGATATGTTTGTTAGCATGATGGTTAACAGGCGTTAATTTATTTTGTACTGTTTTTCTCTAATAATGACAATATTAGATAATGGGAGGGGAGGGAAAGGGTTGATATTAGGGAGGGGAGGGGAGGGAAGGGAGATTTGAAGGTTAGGGGAAGGAGGGACAGGGAGAGGGAGAGTTTAATATTATGGAGGGGGCAGGGAGGGGAGAAGCGAGAGGCTAAGGTTAGGGGAGGGCAAGACGGATTGACAGCTATTAAAAACACAACATGTCAACATATCTAATGCACTGCAAAAGCTATTGTATATGTGTATGTACATATAGACATATATACATATATACATATATACATATATACATATATACATATATACATATATACATATATACATATATACATATATACATATATACATATGTACAAATATACATATATACATATATACATATACACATATATGCTTTGCTCAGGAAATATTTTCCTCCTGATGAGTGTCCTACCCCTTTTTTTGCAAAAATCAATTTTGTGGCTCTTTTCTGTTTTGCTTGTATGAGACTTGATCAATTTTTTGGGCACACATGATTTAGTGTGCTGTCCTTATCCTTTTTTTTCACAAATATTTTTTATAAAGCATACTAACTAGTCGTGATTGAGCCTTAAAACCTTTTAAAGGTTTCTGGAACCTGGTTATCTGTACCTTTTTGAAGGTTTTTTAAACCTTTATTTTTATTTTTACCTTTATCTCTCCAATAGTCTTGGCCATTCAATGTTAAAAAGTGATGTAAAAAATCAATGCCTGGATTATCTTGAATCTCTTTGAAATTATAGATTATTATCTTGTTTTTCTGTTTTTTTTTTTTTTTTTTTTTAAGAAACAGATCCACCCTATTGTCAAGCAATTAATCTATCCACTGGGTCTTCATTTTGCTTGGATATCTTGAATATCTTTTTTAATTTACTAATTTATATATATATATATATATATATATATATATTTTTTTTTTCCTTTCCGAAAGCAGGTCTACCGGATGGTCAAGAAATCAATTTATCAATCGGGTCTTCTCTGAATGAAAGTGGAGTCTCGAATTCTGGAAAATTCTCTGCGATTGGCTTTTCGTATGAGTCTGTGGAACTGCAAATTGGAGAAAAATCTGAAAAAAGTGAAAAATATCGACCGAGGAATCATCATTCGAATAGAGAAGAGGAAAAGGGAAATTCAGAAATGGAAATTGATGAGCATGGCATCACAATTCTTGAAAAGGAGACAAATGGGCTTTTGGAAATTGAGAAAGGTGTTTTCGAAGTTGGCACAGTATTGGAATTGGAGAATTTTCATAGTGGCAATGTTAAGTTGACATCAAATGCGGTGATAAGCAATACTCGAGTATTGGATGATGAGGAAGTAGAGGGAGAGGAAGTTGTGTGGAAACCAATGGATATTGCTGAAGATTTAAAAAAAGGAGTTCAAAATCCTAGTGAGATTTTTCAAACTTTCACTAAAGAAAAAATGGTGGAACCGGGGGGGATTATGGAAAGCTTAACTAATAATACTAATGAGCCTGACAAAGAAAACTCGGAGAAAAAGAACTCGAATAAAATTTCCATTCCGATCAGAGCTAGTGCTGCCTCGACTTTAGGGTTTGTTTCCGGAGGATCGAAAGTGATTGAGGCTGACGACAAACATTTTTCGAATGGTCGAAAAAAATATGATGGAAATCATTTTTACAACCATATTTCAGCTCATGCTGGATTAGGATATCATCTGTCTGAAAACTTTGGAGGAGGAGGAGGAGTAGGAAGAGTAGGAGACAGAGAAGGAGAAGGAAAAAGAGGAGGAGAAGGAACATCAGGCGGTCAAGGAAACTTGGAGTTTGGAAAATTGTCCCTAGACCCAAATATTATTGTTGCAGAAGAACCAGGAAGGCTTGCTGTTTTCGTAGACAGGGGTCCCATGAGCTCTAAAAGTGAATTCAGTCACAGTTTCAGTAATGGAGAAGAGATAAAAATTAAACCGGACGCATCAAATGGTAAGGACAAAGCCAGTTGTTATGGGGAATCAATGTCAGAAAAACAGGTTCTATATGAATGTTACATTGATAAATCAGGCGATGCATCTCTTTTAAAAAACAATGTGGACATGAAAAACAAGGACCAGCAGGGAGTGGAGGTAGTAAAAACTGTGGTCGAAACTGAGACTGAGACTCTTGAGCATGTAGAACATCATAGACTTGGTCTTGAACCTGAGGTAAGCTTCAAACATTGGACAAAAAGTCAAAAGAAGACGGAAAAGAAAGGGCTAATAGGAAGGATGTTGAAACAAGAGGAGAAGGTAAACAAACATGGTAAAGTTAGGGAGGACAAGGAGCTGAAGAGTGAGAAGGAAACTGAAAACGGAGTAGAACATAGATCTAAAACTGTTTCTAGAGGAAAAGGTGTATATGTGGGCTCTTTCTTGAAAATTGGGGGCGTGAAAGTTTATGGTAATGGGGCTTTAGGAAAGGCTGGTCGGAGCCTTTGGGTTTCTGAAGGTAAAGGGAAGCGAAAATTTAGTGGAGGAGGGGGAGGAGGAGGAGGACATGCTAAGGCTTTTGGGTCATCGAGTATCCTGGACATCGATGAAGTAGAGGAGGAAGGAGAAGAAGGAGAGGATTGGGAGACTGGTTCTGAGGTAGAGGTATTTGGAGAGAGTGACGAGAGTATGGACGACGAGCTTGTTGAAGACTATTTGGCAAATATAGAGGAAAAAAACCTTGGGGAATTGAATACTTCATGGATGTTAAACAGGAAAATGGATGAAATCGATGCCTCTGAGGAAGATTCATCTGAGGACGATGAGCTCTTTGATGAATTTATGCAGGTAAGGTCTAATAATTGTTATCTCAATGATTTTTTAATTTGTTTGATGCAATTCGTGATGAAGCAAAGCTTTATGATTTAAACTTGAGTGCATTCGGATATATCAATAAACAATCTTAATGTTGCTTCTTGATTTCCAAGAAAAAAATATATATATATATATTATCATGATTTTTTTTCTCATGATTTATTTTTCATGCTTTTTTTTTTTTTTTTTTTTTTTTTAAGCTTTTTATGAAGGAATTATGTTTTTTTTTTTGTCGCTGAAAAAGACCTAAAAGTTCTCAAACTATGTGCTATTGTGACATTTGTCACATCCCTGTTCGTCTTTTCTGTGACATTTGTGACATCTGTCTGTTTGTTTGTTGCCGTGACAGTTGTCACAAATGTCTCATTTGTCTATAAGTGACATTTGTCACAAGTATCTCATTTGTCATTTTGTGACATTTGTCAAATCCGAGTCTCGGGGACTGTGTCACTTGTCACATATATTCCGTCTTTTTGTGAAATTTGTCACACGTCACCCATTTTTTTTTGTCTTTTTCCGTGAAATCAGATCGTCCGCGACACTCTTTTTACGGTGGATCCATCCGTTTTGTCGAGAAATGATAATGTTTTCCGATTCTCTCCCTCTCCTCAGCGGTTTTTACAAGCTTTTGGAGACGGCGGTCCGGTTGGGAGAAACCGGAAACTTTTTTTTTCGAGATTTCGGGCTGCCCGAGAAATCGAATGCGATGGAATCTTCTCGACCGGTCAGGAATCATCATTCGAATAGAGAAGAGGAAAAGGGAAATTCAGAAATGGAAATTGATGAGCATGGCATCACAATTCTTGAAAAGGAGACAAATGGGCTTTTGGAAATTGAGAAAGGTGTTTTCGAAGTTGGCACAGTATTGGAATTGGAGAATTTTCATAGTGGCAATGTTAAGTTGACATCAAATGCGGTGATAAGCAATACTCGAGTATTGGATGATGAGGAAGTAGAGGGAGAGGAAGTTGTGTGGAAACCAATGGATATTGCTGAAGATTTAAAAAAAGGAGTTCAAAATCCTAGTGAGATTTTTCAAACTTTCACTAAAGAAAAAATGGTGGAACCGGGGGGGATTATGGAAAGCTTAACTAATAATACTAATGAGCCTGACAAAGAAAACTCGGAGAAAAAGAACTCGAATAAAATTTCCATTCCGATCAGAGCTAGTGCTGCCTCGACTTTAGGGTTTGTTTCCGGAGGATCGAAAGTGATTGAGGCTGACGACAAACATTTTTCGAATGGTCGAAAAAAATATGATGGAAATCATTTTTACAACCATATTTCAGCTCATGCTGGATTAGGATATCATCTGTCTGAAAACTTTGGAGGAGGAGGAGGAGTAGGAAGAGTAGGAGACAGAGAAGGAGAAGGAAAAAGAGGAGGAGAAGGAACATCAGGCGGTCAAGGAAACTTGGAGTTTGGAAAATTGTCCCTAGACCCAAATATTATTGTTGCAGAAGAACCAGGAAGGCTTGCTGTTTTCGTAGACAGGGGTCCCATGAGCTCTAAAAGTGAATTCAGTCACAGTTTCAGTAATGGAGAAGAGATAAAAATTAAACCGGACGCATCAAATGGTAAGGACAAAGCCAGTTGTTATGGGGAATCAATGTCAGAAAAACAGGTTCTATATGAATGTTACATTGATAAATCAGGCGATGCATCTCTTTTAAAAAACAATGTGGACATGAAAAACAAGGACCAGCAGGGAGTGGAGGTAGTAAAAACTGTGGTCGAAACTGAGACTGAGACTCTTGAGCATGTAGAACATCATAGACTTGGTCTTGAACCTGAGGTAAGCTTCAAACATTGGACAAAAAGTCAAAAGAAGACGGAAAAGAAAGGGCTAATAGGAAGGATGTTGAAACAAGAGGAGAAGGTAAACAAACATGGTAAAGTTAGGGAGGACAAGGAGCTGAAGAGTGAGAAGGAAACTGAAAACGGAGTAGAACATAGATCTAAAACTGTTTCTAGAGGAAAAGGTGTATATGTGGGCTCTTTCTTGAAAATTGGGGGCGTGAAAGTTTATGGTAATGGGGCTTTAGGAAAGGCTGGTCGGAGCCTTTGGGTTTCTGAAGGTAAAGGGAAGCGAAAATTTAGTGGAGGAGGGGGAGGAGGAGGAGGACATGCTAAGGCTTTTGGGTCATCGAGTATCCTGGACATCGATGAAGTAGAGGAGGAAGGAGAAGAAGGAGAGGATTGGGAGACTGGTTCTGAGGTAGAGGTATTTGGAGAGAGTGACGAGAGTATGGACGACGAGCTTGTTGAAGACTATTTGGCAAATATAGAGGAAAAAAACCTTGGGGAATTGAATACTTCATGGATGTTAAACAGGAAAATGGATGAAATCGATGCCTCTGAGGAAGATTCATCTGAGGACGATGAGCTCTTTGATGAATTTATGCAGGTAAGGTCTAATAATTGTTATCTCAATGATTTTTTAATTTGTTTGATGCAATTCGTGATGAAGCAAAGCTTTATGATTTAAACTTGAGTGCATTCGGATATATCAATAAACAATCTTAATGTTGCTTCTTGATTTCCAAGAAAAAAAATATATATATATATATTATCATGATTTTTTTTTTTATTAATTTTTTTTTATTTTTTTTTTTTTTTTTTTTTTTTTCTTAAGTTAGGCATGGTTATCTTTCTTGTGTTTGCTATTTATGTGCTATCAGAAAAGAAAATGTATGTATTTATTATTGCTATCATGACTTCCTCTTATTCATCATTTTTATCATTGTTGCCATTGTTATTTTAAGAATCATTTGTTTTGGTACTACAGGAGGGAACGCTTTTGAGGCGTTTTCTTGGGGTTAATAGTAAGAGGGCTGTATTTCACAAGTCATATTGTTTTTTTTGTAGTTTTATTCTTTGTTTCTACTCGCATGACTAAGATACTCAATTTATGTTCCAATATGAGATTTTTTGCGCATTATTTTAATTACTTCCACAATCTTTGACTGTTGTATGATTTGATGCAACGCAAGATGAAAAAAAGCCTTTATCTTTGTCCCGTATCATATTTAGTGTGGATATTGTTGGCACATTCAGTTGCACAATTCCAATGCCACAAAGTTATTGCCATCAAACACTTTTCTTTAGTGATTACTTGGAAATTGTTATATTTTTCATGTATTTTTTTTTTAAATCTAAATAAACATCGCCCGGGTCAATTACGATGAGGTGTAGTTCTCTCGAGAAAAGAAAAAACAAATTTGATGTTTTGTCATGGGTGTTTTTTTTTTTTTTTCTATTTGGTCAGGAATTGGACGATGAAGAAGATAGTGGGGCTGAATTGAATTCAGAGAATGAGAGAGAAAAGTGGGCGGGAGACAAAGGAAAGGACAAAGAGAGGGAATCTTTTGAAGATGAGGTTGTAATAGAGGTCCATGGAGAGATGAGAAAAGCAAGACAGCAGAAAAAGGGAGAAGAGAAAGGTAAAGAGAAAATGCAAGAATCTTTATCTGACGATGATGATGATGATGATGACAATGATGATGAAATGGGTATTATTGAAGAGATAAGAAAATCAGATGAACGGGAGGGAGAGGATATCCGTACCCATATGGAAACTCTGGTAATCAATTTATCAAAGAAATCCGGATCTCATGAAAGAAAACGGGGAGGATGGGTGGAGGAGAGCAAGGGAAAAATTGGGGGAAATCTGAATAAGGATATAAAGGGGAGGAAAGTGGTAAGAGAAGATGATGATGATGATGTTGTTTTGGAGTGGGAGGAACAACTGGAGGCAGATTTCTTAGCTGGACAGTTAATGAAAGGGAAGACTTCTGGAAAAAAAGGAGGGAAACAGAAAAAAGGAATGGCATTTGATGAAATTGAAGTTGGTATGAGTAGTACCCCACAGTGGCCTATTGGAGGAAAAGCTAGTACGAAAGAGAAGGGGAAGAAAAAGAAGAAGGATAAGCTCTTACCCGGTAAGAGTGACCAGATTTCTGCTTTTTTTTTTTCTTCTTTTTCTTTTCTTAACTGCAAATTTACAAGTTGCTTAGATTTCGGTTTTCGAGGGTTTTTTCTGCATTATTTTTCTGGTGTTTGTCGAGTCGACAGAGAGGATGAAGATAGTTGTACAAAGTGGAGGGGAAAAATTATGGGTTTAAAGGGGTTTAAAACCGTTGACGTATTTATCAGTATGAGTGAGAGATACGCGCTTTTTTCAGTAAATCGACAGTTTATGGTGGGGACCGGTTGAATTATCCGATCTTTTTTTCCATCTTCAGTTTTTATTGAACTTGTTTGTTAGTTTTTAACCAATGTCTCTAGGTCTATCTGCTATGTTGTAACTGATTCCGTTTGAACATCTCTTCTGCAAAACTTTTCTTTTCTATTAGAGTAGTGAATTATTAGTGTTAACGTGGTTTTAGTATTAACAACACAACACTGTACCGTTTGTCAATATAAGCTTTGATGTGTTTTTCACCACGGAAATGAACTTTTTTCTGTGCACATACGTTAGATTTCCGTTTGAATACCGCCAATTGGAAGGTATTGGAAGGTAATAATTTTACCTTTCCATCGCAACCTTTGAATTATTATTCCGACAAGTGTGCACGAAGAAAAATGCTTTTAAAGTAAAAAAAAAAAATAGTGGTAAAAGGGATACACAGTGTACCACATTGTTGGATAACGTGGCTCGTTTCGGGCCACTTATTTCATTAGTGTTATTAACAGTATTTGACTGAATGATAGTTATTAACTGTAATAACAATGAAAGGTGTACTGAATGTACGTTACCAAGTTTATGTCACCTGTTATGTTATGACAGGATTGTTATATCAAAAATTGAAATTTTAATTTTGAGTAGATGTGGGAAGGGAGGGAGGGAGGGAGGCATGGAGGGAGAGAGGGAGGGAGGCAGGGAAGGAGAGAGGGAGAGAGGGACCGAGGGAGGGAGTGAGGGTTGGAGAATGTGTTTACATTTCTTACATTTTTTTCTCATTTTAAAGGTGTAAAGATAGTGTATTTTTTCAGTCTTTTGAGTGACAGTTAAAAGTGGTAATACTGCTATATAATTTGAAGTCCTTCATGTTTATCACTTCCGCTGAAAAGGATAATGGAAGGAGGAAGAGCAGCAATGTAGGAATGAATTTTCTTGGGTCGTGTCTTTTTTGAAGTAAACTATTGAAAGTTCTTGTTTTGCCCTTTATATATATTTGATTATATACATCCGATTGATATTGAATTGCAGGAGAGAAAAGAAAACTTCGACTTGAAGGAATAGCGGTAAAACGGGCTCAAAGATTGGAGCAGCATGGATTTAACATAAGATCTGTGAATAAAGTATGTATGTTTTTCGCTTTTTTTTTGTTTTTGTTTTTTTTTGTCTGGTTCCTTCTGTTTTCTTGTCTGTATACTTCTCGATGTCTTTTTTTTTGTTTTCTTCTGTTTTTTTTCTGTTTCTGTTTTCATTCTTCTGAAATATCTGCCTAAGTTTGTCTTTCGTTTTTCCTGTTTTTTTGTCTTTTATTGTTTTGCCTATTTTTTGTCTTTTATCCTTTACCCGACATTTTCACGATTCCATAATCGCCGTTTTCTTAAAAATTTAGGCACCTAACAACTTCTTGTGTGCTTTTTCTCTTTGTTTTTCTTATTTCTTCCTTTCTTTTCGTTCTTCATCTGTTTTTTATTTTCTTTTCTTTTTTTTTTGACTGCAGGAAATGGCATGTATTGTTCGAGAAGGACGGGAGGAACACACTTTTCCCCCTATGGACAATAAGGAACGATTACAGGTGAGAGAGGAGGGAAAGAGGTATTGAGAGGGAGGGGAGGGAGAGGGAAAGGCAGAGGGAAAGGGAGAGTGAGAGGGAGGGAGAGGGAGGGAAGGGAGAGGGTGAAGGGAGAGGGAGGGAAGTTGATGAGGTTATATTTTGTTCCCAAGTGCGCATGTCTTGTATTAGGCAAAATTAAAAAAACACTTTTTTTTTTTTTGTGGATAAATGACCCGTGTGACAACTCATTAAATGTTGTAAATATTGGGCAATGATTTTGGTGAGGGGGGAGAGGAAGAGTGTGGAAGGTAGAGAGGAGTTGAGGGGGGAGGGGAGGGAGAGAGGGATGGGGAAGGAGAGGGTGTGGAATGGTGGATAGTAGGGAAGGAGAGGTGGTCCATTTTTTTTCTTTTTCTGGTTGTTTTGTCGTAAGGAAATTGAAAAGTGGAAGGTAGAAAAGTATCTGAGGAACTTTTCAAAACTGCCTTTTTTTTATAATTTTTCTATGAACTTTTGATGAGTAATTTCTTTCTCTCTTTACTTTTTTTATTATTATTTATTTCGCAGGTTCACAAACTTGCGGGAATTTATCGACTAAAGAGTGAGAGTCAAGGAACTGAGAAAAAACGGTGAGATCTTGATAAAAAAGACTTCGAAGGAAAAAGAAAGATAATCAAAAATAGTGTGGGTTTCAAACATCATAACGAAAAGTATAATTTTTGTCTTGTATTTCAGCTTCGTTTTCGTTGTTCATTGTTTTAAGATTGTGACATTGTATGTCTAACAATTTAGGAAATTGTAATTTTTGTTTCTTCTTCATAAACTTTTTTTTTCATTGTTTTTCTGTTTTAATCTCTTTTTTTTATAATTTTAGTTGAGTTTTTTTTTTTTGTTGAGGGCAGTTATACGATTGTGACTCGAACTCCTTATACGAAAATGCCATCTCCTGGAGATAATGAGAGACTTTTAAAGGTTCTTCCCTTTTCTTTAGCCTTTTGTAGTATTTTCTAGAGTTTTCTTAGGGTTTTTAAGGGATTTTTAGGGTTTTGTGGGTTTTCGAGGATTGGGGTTGGTTTGCTTTTTAAGGTTTGTGTTTGTTTTCATATAAGGTTTCAATTTTTGCCACTTAGGGCCTCTATCAACTCCAAAACATGTTTGACTCTTTTGTTTTTTTTTCGTTTTTTGCTTTTTCTTTTTAGTTTTTTCTTTTTTGCTTTTATAGATACTTTTGTTGTAAGTGATTTATTTTTTGGTTATTTTTTCTTCATAATAGATTTGTAAAATCCTTTTACAGCCTAGAAAATGTTTAATGGCTTACGAAAATATTTTTGAGTGGATGTGTTTTGATGTATTTCTTTTTAAAGTATTTTTTTCTTTTTTGTTTTTACTTTTTCTTTAATAACGGATGTTGAAAGTTTCCTTTACTGTTAGAGAAATAGGAAAAAAAAATGAACTTTTCAGTACCCATTCTTGGTTTGTTTTTTCTTTTCAACGTATGCTGGAATGTCCTTTTCCCTTAATTTTTTTTTATTGATTTTTGATTCTGTTTTTCCTTTTCCGTTTTGCTTCTTCTTTGTCTAACACAAGCTGGATTTTCTTCCTCTCCAAATGCTCTAGACCACTGTTTTAGTGCTACTTTCTCTCCCTAAAATGTTTTTTTTTTGTTTTTTCTCTTTTTGTTTTTTCTATTTTTGTTTGTTCTCCTTCCCTAATTTGTTTTTAACAGATGTTGGAACGTGCTTTTACTTCCCGAGAATTGTTTAACGGTTCCGGAAAATGGAACGATAACGATTTCCAAACTCCCTCGAAACCGGAACAACGTCGTTTAGCTTCGAAAGCGAGAAAAGCCGCCTATCAAGTTTTGAAACAACAACAATCGAGAGGTCAAATGGAGGGAGAGGGAGAGGGATTTTCATGGGGAAGAAAATCGCGATCTGAAAGAAAAGGGGGAAAAGGTAAGGGGAAATTGTCACTCGTCAAAAACGGGTCTTCTAGTTCCGTTAAACGGAGTTATGCGAGTCAACCGATGGCGTTTGTCTCTAGTGGAGCGATGAATAATGACTCTCCCGTCACAAAATCAGGAGTTGAGGAAGATTCCGGATTGGAGGATGAAGACAAAAACCGTCGAAAAACTATTTCCTCTCTTTCTGATGGAGGTGGCGTGACTCCTTTACGGAAAATCGAAAAATTGACGAATTCTTACTCGGTTTCCTCCGAATCCCGATTTGGGAAAAAGAAAAGTAGCCGAAAAAATGGAGGAAGTGGTAGTAGTAATATAACAATGGTGAATGAGACAGTTGTTTATGGATTTGGGGAATTTGAGGCTCACACAACTGGTTTTGGGTCTCGAATTATGGCGAGAATGGGATATACCGGAGGAGGTTTAGGAAAAGACGGTCAAGGAATGTCTAATCCTGTTGAGGCGGTTAAGAGACCTAAATCCCTCGGTCTCGGAGCTGACACCTAATTATTACCAAAATTTATCAGAAAATTTCACAAAAAGATTTCCCAGAAAATTTCACAATTTTTTTTTCCCAAATCTTCCCAAAACTCGACAAATATTCCCAAAATCTGAAAAACTTACGGGTTTGTAAACTCGTAGGATTCACGAACTCGAAAGCTCACGGATTACAAACTTGTAAAGTTACAGATTTTCAAGTTTACCGATTGTGAAATTTGGAAACTTTTCGGTTTACATACGGATCTCCGAGGGAAATGTAAACGTTTAGTGTATTTTTTTTTTTGTTGCAGTTTTTGAAAATGTAGGTTAAGTTTGCTATTCAGTTTGTATTTGTTGAGAGTTTTTGTGAATTTGTCGGTCTCTTTCACTCAACTAGTTACTGATTTTCGTTTGTGTATAGGCTTTGGGAGTTTTTACAGATTTTCTGTTTTTTTTATGCAAAATTTACAAATTCTCTGTTTTTCTTTGACACAAATCTCCGCATTTTCTGGTTTTTTTTTGACACAAAATTTTGGACCGTTGTCAAAGTGGAAGACATAAAAAAGTCGGTGACAAAAGACTCTGAACAAAATTAGTGTCGGTAGTGAAACGAATGTTAAATCACGAGTCACTGTAACAATTTGTCGGTTTTTTGATTGTAAGATTCACAGGGTGGTTTTTTTCAGGAGAATGCAGTTTTTTTTTTTTTTTTCGTTGTTGTTTTCTTGACTGATAGTCAATTTCCTATTCAGTCATATGTACATTTCTTCATTGATGAAATGGAAATTCCCGCCTACCAGTTTGAGTACTCGTATTTTTTTTTGTTTTTTGTTTTTTTTTATTTTTGTACATTTTTGTTGTTTGAATGTTGTTTCCCGCTTGTAAGTCTTTTTGTTGTCTCTGTCCTTTGTGTTTGTATTTCTTTTTGTTGATTGCTTCCATCCTCACTCGTCGGATTTTAGGATTGTAAAAGCTGTCGGTGTACAATTTTTTGTTGATTGAAACTCTTGCTGGGTGGATTAGGTGGTTATTTTGTAATTATGTGGTTATTAATTTTATTACTATGTGATTGAGTTTATGTGTTTGTTTTTTTCCAGTCTTGGCTCTCGATTTACGTTCTGTTCTAAACTGGCGAGCTTTATTTTGTTTCCTGGTTGGGAGAAAAAGTACGCCATAATACAGGTGTCGGTTGGAGAGCACATTCGAGTTTATGTATCTACATTTGAAATTTCAATTTACTTGAAGGCCTCCTGTTAAAGTGGTGATGGTTGTTATTGTCATTGCTGGTTGTCTACTGGTTGCTAGAACTATGCTTGTGTTACAAAGTTTGTCATAAGAGTTACAATTGCGGACTTGTACCTTCCATTTCTTATTTAGACAACTCAGTCAATTTAGAGAATGCGTTGTTAGTGCCGTAGGGTCTTTTGACAGTCTCAAAATGTGTCGTTTATCTATTCTTCACACATTCTTAACTATGTCAACTTGCTTGTTAGAATGACACATTGTGAAGACCTAGTCCTAACACTTGTTATGTACTAGTAATAAACCAAACAATGCTCTCAGTCATACAGCTTCTGTTATGTCAAAGCACCAACAGAAAACAAAATTTCCACTAAGGTTTGCGAACAATAACTGAGACATATGCTCCAACAACGTGGAGCCCCATGTATACAGCACGTGACAAGGAGCCTCTAGGCGCCATAATATAGGACGATGAAAATTGCAAATTTTATTGCTAGCACATATAGCTAAAACTACCTAATGGAAAACTTATTCTCAGTACCATACATTATTGATCACCAATCATTTGTAACCAATATTTAATCAATTGACAAACATTAACTCATGAAGAAACAAAACCAAACAAGTGCCCTGCAAAGTCTCTCACCCATTAAAATCCCAAACCACAGCAAATTTGGTAGCATGATTACTGGGTGATGTAAATTGCCACAAAGCTTCTAACAATCTTTAGTCGAACACATTTGAACTTTTTGTGAAAATTTATTCCCTTGGTAGTGTGCTAAAAAGGTCAGCAATTACATTATTGGACAACATGAAGCCCTCCGGGTCACTGAGACGTATTCGACTAATACGAGGATTAACAATTCGTGAGTCGATTTCTAACAAAGCTTCTTGAGGGGAAACCAAAGTTCCTGATTTATCTAAGAAAATAACATTCCCAAGCTTAGCATTTTCCAATAAGCCATGAACAACGTCAACTAGAGCATCTTCGCCAAACGTGGTTCTCAACTTTTCTATTTCTATGCCTTTTTCTAACCTTAGACCCAACATTAAACTGTCAAATAAAAGATCTTCGGAGGTGTCCTTGGGCCAATCAATATTTCCACCTCGAGATTCATATTCAGTAACCCATTTAATATACTCGCCGAGCTTCTTCGGACGTGAAAATCGTTGCGAATGTACATAACTAGTCGAACCTAAACCGAACCCAAAATAAGGTCGATTTTGCCAGTATACTAGATTATGGCGACACTCAAATCCTGGTTTTGAATAATTACTTATCTCATAATGTCCATAACCGGCCGACCGCAAAATTAATGAAGCCGTTTGAAACATTTCAGCCGACATATCGTCATTTGGGAGTGGTTTTTGTCCTGCCTGATACCATCGTCCAAACGCTGTTCCCTCTTCAATTTGTAAATCGTAAATGGAAAGGTGGTTAGGCTTTGACGCAATGGCTTTATTCAAGGAATCGCGCCAATCTGCCATAGTTTGACCTGGTAAGCTGTAAATATTCCCACCAGTAAACTTAACATCAGTTCCGACGCCCAGGGTTCGGTTAATTTTTCAGAGTTTTTTTGGCTTTTTTTGGGTTTTTAGTGTTACGGTTTTAAAGGGTTTCGCAGAGGGGGTTTTCAGGGTTAATAAGGTCTTAGGTTTCTTAGAGTTACCGACTGTGAAGGACTATGATTCAACATGGACAAATTTCAAGTGCAAGACTTTAAGTAGGAAAATTGTACTGTGAATGTCTCCGTTTCCCTATTGGCCAGTAAATTTGACAAAATTGTAGACAAACCTAAAGAATGTATCGAATATTTGAAGCTGTAATTTACATCCTATGGCCCATTCGTGCCTTTGAAGGCATTTATCCTAAGGTTGTTTTTGCACATCGATTAGATATAAATTTATCATTTACTTTCTCTGTTTTCCTGGTTCATTGCAAAGCATACTATTGGAGATGCTTATACAAGAATGCGAATTGAAATAGAGTTCACATACTTCTTTACAGGAGAATAATGTTTGAATGCGAAATCACAATAAAACACTAACCCAATAGCTTTTCATTTATCTATAAAAAAAAAACAGAAAAAATCCGGCATTGACAATGACTTTGAATGCCAAATGCTTGTTAACGATATCAACAGTGTAGATGGCTTCAAATAACATAAAAGTGTAAAGTTACAAGAGTTTTTAGTGAATAAAATTTAGGAAGAGGCCACACAGAACCATGGTTCAAATTGCGAAACCAATTGGAAACGCTATATGCCAAACTCCTTACTATTATACTGTATCAAATTGTATAGGGTTACAGCGTTTCATTTGTTTTCGCACATTTGAACTATGTATTGAAGAGAGAAAGTTGTACCTGCTAATCAAATCCATGCTCCAATTCCGTACACCTGCTGCTTGCAAAGTCTTTATTGCAAAGTCAACCTCAGTCAAGCCATGAGCCCTTCCACAAGCTTTCAAAAGATTCGATTGAAAAGATTGGACTCCAAGACTCACTCTATTTACTCCTGCGTCTAAAAATGCCTGTAACTTTTCTTCATCAAAAGTTCCTGGATCCATTTCCATGGAGATTTCTGCATCTGAAGCGAAATTGCCAAAATTGTTCCGTAAGCAATTTAACACTTTTTCGAGCAATACCGGAGGAATTAGAGACGGTGTTCCTCCACCAAAAAAAACAGTTTGTAACTGATTTTTACGATTTGTTGCAGAAATTAAAGGCGGAATCATTTTTTGCTGATTTTTAGTTCTAGTATTATGAAATGAAGAAGCAGCAATTGTGATTTCCTTGCACAATAATGTCACATAGTCTTCCATTCTTCCTGACACGTGTGGACTGGTAATAAGTTCTCCAACAGGAATGATCGGAAAATCACAATAATGACATCGTCGTCGACAGAACGGAAGATGAACGTAAACGGCAGTCGGAAACTGAAACTGAGAGCATAGATCCTCAGTAACTTCTGAATACATACTTCTAAACGGAAAAAGTGTTTCAGGTACATCCTTAGTCACCATTTGTTCAGAATTTGAAACAGAAGTTGTTGCAAAAACCCTAAAATTTTGAGGTTTTGCAAGAAACTTTGTAGAAATTCCATGGCGATAATGAGAATACAGTCTGTTTTTCATCAATAAATTCAGTCTGGATATATTTTCCAAAAAAAAATCATTTCTTCCGCCACTACCTGAAAAACTGTTATGGAAAGCTTGGTAGTATCCATAAAAAGAAGGATTCAATAAACAGCAAAAACGTGTCCGTACAATACGTAACCTTTTAGATGTATTTGAATAAAAAGAGAGAGAAGGAGAAGAGGAAAGAGAAGATATATTTACTGCAGCATTAGGTATGAAGAGGCGACCTGAGAGATGATGCAAAGAAAGCACCATGGATGCTCAAAAAGTTTGACTGACAAGGAAACCTAAATCTATAAAGTCTATGTATACTGCAGTATGTCTATGTCTACTACAGTATGTCTATGTGTGTCTGGTTAAGTCTATGTATGTTCCGTGATTCCGTCAAGTCAGTTCCTCAGTTGCGCACATTTTGCCGGTAATGGAACCGAAGCTAGGGTTCCGTCGGCTCTCAGTTCTGGAACTGCGGAATCATGACAAATGTTTGTCGTCGTGGCCACTTACCATTGGCTTAGGAAGCTGATTATTGTTTTACCTACACCGCTTTGTATTTTGAGCAAAACTTGTACTCGACGACACAAACGTTTTCCTAGGGATAATTCAAAACGTGATTGGCTCAGAAATTTTTTTCGCCCTTTTTTTCAGATTCACCCCTTCGCCGGTGAAAATTTACCGGACGCAAAAACTTCTCAAAACTCAAAAACCTACCCGTAGTTCCACGCAATTGTACCGCAGCGCCCGGTCCATAAATTTTTTTTTGTCCGCAAATCTGTACCAGTAGAATACTTTACATTTTGTACTGTAAATCTTGGCGTTTCATAAAAGTACGCGCCGCTGTTTGAACTTTGAAGGTAACGATAAGTTTTAAAGGAAGTTACAGTCTAGGACTCATTGATGACACGCGGCAGATTTTTAGTAGAAAATGTTTTGTAGGAGGTCGCACGTCGCGATAAAACGCTCGTGCGTGGCGGTAGAAAACAAAAATTTCGGTTAAACCAAGAGAACAAATAAGATAGGAAGCCCCCCTAAGGGTAGAATTCCATTAGGCGGTCCCAGTAAATGTACGGAAAATTCTACTGGCAGCGTTTACTGGAAGACTATTCCATTTTGTCGGGCCAGTAACAAACCTTCCTCAATTATGATTGGCGCCACGTAGGTTAGAGTCCAGATTTGAAAATCTTAAAGAAAATCTTCAAACGGAAAGTGAGAACGAAATATCTGTACGACCGGAGGTAGTTAATGATTCGTACGTAAAGTTTACGGCCAGATTTCTGATTTTGAAAACGGAAATCAAAATTTCGAAACGGAATGGCAAAAAGACGCGGCAAACTTTGAATGTCGGTGGATGTCAGACGGAGCGTGCCAAAATATTTTCGGCTCACCTGCATCCAGCGTGGCAGGCGGCACATGGGCCGTACGACGTAGGCACATGGCCTATACGACGTGTAGACCTGTGATCGCTTGTTCAAAGCGGATATTTTTTTGCTTTTTCACGTGTACCAATGGTACACGTCTAGTATCGTACAACTCTCCTCGCGAGGAGAGTATCGTCACACTGGATGATGTGAAAAAGTGGAATATCCAACGGCCAGGAATTACACCTACATCATTGGAGCTTCCCGACAGCTTTCCAGTAACGATATTTCGTCTGACAAAAAAAAAATTAGGGTACGGCGCTGTACGAATATGTACGATCTTGTACGGCGTCCAGTAACGAACCACACTTTTCGTCTAATGGAATTCTACCATAAGACCGTGAACGCCTCTGTGGATGTGAGTGCATTTCCGGCGAGTTGGAACCCGGAGGTCCGAAGTCCAAACCTTGTCGACGGATAATTTCCAGCTTGGCAGTCGGTTAAATGAACTCGGCGGCACAAAATTTCCAGACGTTTATACTCTCTGCTGAAAATTAGTTTTTTTTTTTAAACTCGCTGTGCCGCTACACCGCGCATCGTAATTAGAGTAATGAAAAAATTAGAGTAAAAAAAGAGAAAAAAATAATTAGAGTAGTTTACTCTAATTTATGTGATAGAACTGTTTCAAAAAGGAATTTACTCTAATTTATGCGGTGTACTCTAATTTGGCAAGCTAATATCCTCTACCGTAAATAAGGTATTTGTACAGAATCTGACAAAACGTACAGTTTATCGTCACTATGACGTTTGCACTACGCGGCTTGTTAAAACGCAGTTACATGATAATGGCCTGTATTAAATCATTATTTGTACTTTTTTTCTTATAAAAGTACAATTTTGCACGGTCGGACGCCGTCCGTACTCCACACTATTTAAAACGAACATATATTAGAATTAAAAACGTTAATTAAGCCTTACCTTAAATAGCATAATGAAAAAATTAGAATCATTTTCACTATTTGATGTGATAGAGTCGAAATTTCGAACGACCGAATTAGAGTAATTTACTCTAATTCGATGCGCGGTGTAATTGTTTCCAGTTCAATTTGCATGGAAGTACGGTATCAAAGGTACCTTCACTTCTTAAGCTTTTGTTCTCATTGATGCAAATTCTTCAACCAACAATTAATTGGTCGCATAAAATTCTGTTGCGATGGCATTGGCTTCAACATTCCCAACCATTGCAATCATAAGGTTTTTACTTTTTAGGGTTTAAGGTTTTTTAGCGTTTTTTTGGGTTATTTAGGGTTTTTTTAAGTTTCTAGTTTTGACCTGATGGAACGTCAGCGCGTGACAAAACTGTCTTGATGGAACATCACCCTAGAGTTCGTACAATTCTTAAATGGTAAAAATTTGTGCGGGAAATTTCGTGCAGCTGTGGGAACTCTTCGCACGGAAAATTTTAATCGCGGACGCCGGGCTCCGCATGAAATTATTGCACGTTTTAAACCAGAGGATCAAACGTTTTAATTTTGTGTCGCGACATTTTCTGTCAGTCTCCGTGGAAAGAGGAAAAACATATTTTACAGTATTGACGGTTAAACCACATAAAAAAGCTGCCGCAGTCCCAGCACTGGACCGAGAAAATACTAAAATAGCGTCATTAATTTTAAAGGTACTAGGTACACACTCCTAATTTGAGTTTTGACACCACATTTCTCTCCTGAAGCCACTCCTCGCTTTGTCTCACTCAGATATTGACAATCGTACGGCATTTGTATAAAGATATTGTTCACTTTCGATATCACTCAAACATTGTCGCACTGTACTTTTTTTCTGTATTTTTTTGCTGTACACCGCCAATCGTTATTAGCGTGTAAGTTTTTTTAGCGTATAAAAATAATTACCGTGGTGTACGCTATTTAAGAATTTGAAAATTTTGGAAAAAATCATACATTCTAATTGTTTGGTTATGGTAATTTGGATCTTTGAAAAAAAAGATGTCGGTCGCAAACATGCCTACACTAATATAGGTATTCGTACAAAATCTGACAAATCGTACACAAATCGTACATTCACACGGTCGAAACGCGGCTGTCGGACGAATATGTGCGAGCGGGATTTTTTACGACCTGGTTTTTTTTCCTTTTTAGAACGCACATTCTCATGCGTCCGCGGTTACTAAAACTAATTTATTGTACTTTTTAACTTAAAAAGGTACATTTATGTACGGTCTGACACTGACCGTACACCACTCTATTTAAGAGACAACGTACTGAAAACAACCCTAAATAGAATAAAGAAAAAAATAGAATGAACTACACTAATGGAGAATAAAAAGAAAAAAAAGCGGGACGGAATTAGCGTACACAACGCTAATAACGATTGGCGGTGTACTATATCGAAAATCCATCCAGTCGTGACCTGGAACCGTGACCGTATAATCGTTTCGAATCTCGAAAGAATCTTTTTGTACGCACGCACTGGCAGTAGGAAATCCCGGGTCAACGATCTGACGGTCGTCACCACAGGATAACTCTTCCGCAGACGCGCACGTCCGATGTCCTGAACCCTCCGTTTCTTTGTCGTCCAGCTGGGAGTTGTCGATAGCCCATGGAAACGTGAGATCCCGGCTGTCAACAATGCCTGCGCGGCAAGTTTTAGAGCGCGGATTGTCAACGACAGCGAGAGTACCAGATTTCTCTGATGTAATCCTGACCGTCCGATCTATCTTTGGATGATTCTCCCGCGCCGTGAGCTGTGCCGGTCATCATTTGACGTCAAGTCCGTCGTAAAACAGATGTTTTCGAAATCCAGACAATTGTGACGGCCTGTGGAAAATTTTAACAGTATCGATGAGAACAGCTACAGGCCTACAGCGCTCCTGTTATAAATTTTTGTCGTCATTAAAGGATGAAGATGCAAATGATGATGATCACGGCGACTATTGCACTGTAGTTCCACTGAGGAAGCAATACGTGCCAGAATGGCAGAATCCCAAGCTTTTGGGAAACGGCCTTTCCATTTAAGAGACTGGATTAATGACCGACTATTATCTATTTTGTCTACTAAAGTCGGTCTTTTCCTTCTCGACTCGACGACAAATTTCATGAACCCTGTTTTTGCTTAGTACTGAATCTAAACTTTTGAACCTAAACTTCACATTTTCGTGGGCTCCAAGAGCCTAAGAGATTATTGTAGATGCCACTTCCTCTCATAACAAATAAATCATGCATGTTTCCAGTTACTAATGCAATTATTGCAGTTATTGATGCATAGTTCCAATTACTTTGAATATTAAGCACTGTTTTTTCATTAAGACTGCATTTAGATGAATCGAGAAGATAAAGATAATTGTAGCAAGTAAATAGACCGCAATTGAAAAAATACATCTATGTATTTATATATGAATGCCGCCATCACAAGGTAGTTTCGTGGAAAACTACACCGCTCATCGTTATTAGCGTTAAAGATTTATTAGTGTTATGCGAAATTATAATTAATAATACGAATTTAGTACAAGTAGGTGTGGCAGATTGTAGTCCACGTCCTTAAATAATGTTGTTAACTCTATTTTGTGATTCTTGGCCAAAAAAAGTCGCGACCGAATTAGTGTTATTAACACTCAGAACGATGAGCGGTATAGTTATCTGTAAACTGCAATTTCCCCAACGGGCTTGGTGAACTTTGATTTCAACTTCCAACCTTGTTGATTTCAACTTCCAACCTTGTTGCTCATATTGCTTATCAAATCTCCGTATCAAACCTCTATTATCTTCACAACAAGATCCTTCATGTTCTTGCACACGTTAGAATAACATCATCCTCATAACACCCATAAGTCCCAACCACATGCTCAAACTATACTATTGGTTTAACATTTTTGACCAAATGACAGTCCAAAATTCAGCTAACAAGTTTGAGCGACGATTAGTTTTGCCAAGTAACTAGAAATTAGGCTCGGCCGAATCCTTCAGTATAAGAATCTCAATTAGTGTTACATGGTGGAACCAGTCAAAAGATCGACTATCTTAAACAAAAAAAGGGGTAAAGAAAAAATCTGAATTGCTGCTACTGCCCCGATTCAAAAAGCTTGCGGCACAACACCGGATAACACCACCGGACAACTGTCTTGTTGACGAAAATTGTTCCCGAGAAAGCACCTTATGTAATAAAACATTATTGTCATCGTTAGCTCCTTATTCATCTACAGACGACCAAAAAGCTATCGAGTCTCTACTTGCCTATGAGTCGTCTACTACTTGTCTCTACTTTCCTCGTTTAACATAGGAAATATGTAACTAAACTTACTTCATATTTTCCCTTCAATAGTCGTTACAGAGCTTGCCCCATCCTTTGCCTGAGATTGTTCTCTCAACCTCTCTACTAAACCCTTGGTGAGAGTAACTTTAGCCGAGAGAGGACCGGACAATTTCGGTGAAAGACGACTGGAAGTACTCGAACGCTTTATGTTGCTTTGCGGTCGACAAATCTCGTCCGACGAATCAATAGTAGGAAGAGGTTCCGTAAATCTCCCAAAATACATTTGTGTATCCAACGGTCCTGAGCTTCCAAAATAAGGAGAGGCTGTTGAAGTAGGAGGACAAGCTCCTTCACACAGTGCTGCTTGCAAGTCTCGAGAATTCGAATTGAAATTTCCCTCTCGCATATCAACACTTAAGTTTAACGGTGTGCGGTGGATAGGATGAGATTGTTGCGATCGGACACGAAAACCTCTTTGTTTCCGAATCTCTAAAGCCTGGTCTTGGTGACCTTCTGGAGTAGAACGTACACATGATCGGGACGCTTCTGGTTGAGCCAAGTCTCCAGCACTACTGAGACTAAAAATGGGTGCATGTTCAGGTGCACTGGTCCCATGTAATTTAATGGCAGTTAAGGGACTCGAACCTCGAAGTGTAGCCTCTAAGAAAGTGGCAGTCAGTGAAGAAGCTCTACGGAGTCTCGCAGCTCTTCGAACACCGTTAAAACCGATGTCTCTCTCTGACGATTCGTATGAAGCCTGTAAAGGACCTGACCTCGGCCCCTGGGAAAAGCTCGAAACACCGGGCCAGTCTTGTCCAGGACTGGAAGAACCGTCGTCAGATGGGAGACTGTAATTTCTCTTAGGGCTTGTACTGGTACGTGACAGAGAAAGAGAAAATGTGGCACTGACAGAGCCTCTTTGAGCATGTCCTGTAGAGAAAAACCTCTCTCCGCGGTCGACGACATCCTCGGATGGTCCCTTCATATCAAAACCAGTTACTGGAAGGGATTTTCTCCGAGTTATTGGCCTTGATATGCTTCGAACTCTAACTCCTGACCGTGTTGAAGAAGACGATGATTGGGCTGCATCGGTATGAGAAGGGCGTATAGCATTGACTACCAATTTCCAAAGTTGTGCCATTTTAATGCCTGCTTTAAGCCCTGTAAACTTCGACGACTCTTTTCCGGAGCCTTCCTTCTCCTCTTTTCTGTCACTTGTACTCACCCCTGAAACATTTTTCCCTGACAATTTCCCCGAAACATCTAAAACATCTTCCTCAGAGGAGTCGGCCCAGGCTCTAACTAAGTGCATCAGGGAAGTCTGATGGGAACCACTCAAACTAATGCGAACCCGGCTTGCATCTGCTGTATATTTCTCCCATAATTTCTCAAAATCTGAAGCAGTTAGGGCCGATTCGAACTCCGAGCTCCAGGAGGCCTTAGGGTCTCTGCTCTCCGTGCATTGTCTCCATATAGAATGAGCCTCCTCTACCACATGAACTGCTGCCTGGGCTCCCACTGGCTGTGTGCCATTTCGTAAGCAATTTTCTGAATCACCTGCAATTCTTGGCAAAAAAACATGTCAGAAGTCCGGAATGACCATCAGAATTTTGTTTTTTAAACCAATCTGATCTTAATCATGTAAATCCAGCTATTTTCTGGATCACCTGCAACCTTTGACAAAAAAAAGATTCAAGAATCTGGTACTGCCAGAAAGAATTTATTTCAAACCCAATTATTCTTAATCCTGTAACAGAGTGACTAACATCAGAATCAGTGCAAGGAATTCCAGAAGCATAAGTGAATGCAAAGATACACCATTTCATCCAGATCTGAACTGTCACCCAAGCTCCTTCCAACCAATAATCAATTCTAATCCTGGATGTTTCCATAACGGGAGAATAATAGTTGCTCTGTAACTGGCATTACCGGCATAGTAATCATAGAAATCGTACAGAAAAGTGTCCGACTTGTAAAACTCGAACATTTTTTTTGTACAAGAACACTGAGTACTGGCCAGCATCACCAGTGATAGCATACGTATAATTACCCTATACACTATTCCACCAGAACTAAAATCATGAATATGCGGTTGAATAAGATAATGACTTAAGAACGGACTAAGAAACATGTACCTCACACCAAAAGTTAACCTCAGACCAGTATCATCGTGGGTTTGTAAATAAAAGGGAAAAGCAGCATATTTTGAGGACCGAGCTGATCAAAGGGACATTACAAAACCCCACTTAAATAAACAAAGACACTCAAATCAACATCATGAACGAAAGTCCATTGATGACACTGTGTGTGCAATTTTTGTTCAGCATCTGCAATCCTCAAGCAGGCAAACTGCAACAAATTTTAGACAAAAGAAAGGACAAAATTGATGCGATTTTTTAAACAATAAAAGAATCCCATTTTATTCTGGTGACCATTCTGTCACATTTACTCAACTTTGCAACTACTGGCTTTCTCAATAAGTTTAGGAGAGTTAAAGTATACATGAAAACATTTGCAGTGTAATATATCCCCTCATTCAAACAAACAGCAAAACAAGGAAAAAATCCCCATCTTTTTCACCCGAGTGTTAACACAACTCCATTACACCTTTCCAATTTGTAAAAAATCTCTTAGTCCAACACTGACAAATAAACAGCAGTGGCCCGATTGTTCCATTTTTAGACTTTATGAAAACAAAAACAATTGATGCGTCTTACAAGCCAAATAATGTAGTCAAACCGAACGTGCTTTCTACATTTTTAAATTTAGTCCGCAAAAAACATTAAAATTGGTCGTCTAAAAAGGTTAATGCTTGAAACCAGCATTAGAACAAAACCAACTTTTCCGCAGAATTAACAAGGACATATAGCTAGTAACATGACTCGGCAAAAATATAAATAACAGAACAGACAAACTGGCAGAAAAATGAGATTGAGTAAAATGTAAAATGCGATTGCGAAGGTAGAATGCAATAGTTGCAATTTTCATAATAACAGAATCGCATTTTATATGATTGCAAAATTCAAGCAGAGAGAAAAGCATGAACGAGATAATAAAAGCATTGCCTTTTAAATGCTTGCAAAATTCAAGCAAAAAAACAAAAATGATACAAAAGCATTGCCTTTCATATGATTGCACAATTCACGCGAAAAGAAATTCCTGACCGCGGACAGACACGTAGAATGAAAGAAACGGACAGAAAACAGACCTGCTTCAATATCCACGTGGCATGTTTTCAACCATTCCCGGACCTCATTCAATGTATTTGACAATCCCGAGAAGAGGTCTTCCAGTAAACTGAAACATTGTATATCATTATCCTCCTCTTGTACAGATATTGCAAGAAGTTTCCAAGAATGACGGCCTTCTCCGTCGAATACACAAAAAGCTCCCAAAGGTTTCACAGGGTAAACTTCTCCCGTCTTCGCGGTTCTCACCCCAACCTCCACAACCTCCACAGGACCGCTCCAGCCTTGTGACATTCGACCCCATGGATCTTTTACTTCTTTAAAAGACTCTCGATTAGCGCAAGTTTGTGGTAAGAATCCAAAATTCCATGACTGGCAATCTTCTGCAAAATGAGAGGGCCTTCCTCTCCTATTACGTATTCGAAGAGGCGTAAAAGGTTCATTTTCCGCCGGTTCATATTCAATCCAACCGCCTTGAGGAGTAAGACACACAAAATTTAGTAACCCTGGACCGGCATTGAGAGGTAAGTCATGATACGGTGATCCTGGATTACCGAAATTGTCAAGAAACATAACACGGTGTTGAAGAGTTCCTGATGGTCCAAATTCTATTGGTTGGAGTGTGAACGGAGAAGAATTTGAAGATGATGACGTGGCAACTTCGTCGAAATTCAGGTGAAGTCTCAAAGACGACCGAGGTGATACTACTTCATCAGATGTTGCAAGGGAACAAGCAGAAAAAGTTTCTTCAAGATTAGACATTATTCGAGAACAGTAAGGATTTGCTGCTTGGCAATCAGGCGCCATGGATGCCTGCAACTGCTGACGTGGCAATCATAGGCTTCTTCCCAAGACTCTGAGCTTAAAACGTTGACTCAAGATTTTAAGACTTTTTTAACTTTTCAAGTAAATAGTTTGTAAGTGTGACCTGCTTGCTTGCTGCCTGTAAAACTAAGAAACTTTCAGTAATTAAGTAACCATTCAGCTAAAAAGCGAAGGCCTGGACTTGCTTCCGCTTAAAAAAAAAACTTACAACCATCTCTTGATCATTCTCTGCTTGCTGCTATCATCTATCTCCCTCCAGCTAACAAACAGTTGTTATTATTTGTTATTTGTTAACGCGGAAAAAGCTTCTCCGCGTTGCTTATTTTTTACTTGTCTCTGCAACGAATACTCAAGTCAAATCCATTCAGCAGCAAATGATTCTTGTAGAGTCTCCGGAGCCATTCTACTTTTTGGTCAGGTTCCAGCAACTCTGCAATAGCTTGTACTGTTACAAGCTATAAAGCTGAGATTCTCCAAATATTTGCCAGCTGCAGAGACAGCTTTCATGCAGATGTCACAAAGCAATACATAGTTTCGTACAGGTCGTACAGACCGTACGATACGTATGTTTCATGCTTTTTCGTACAGGAGCACGGAAAAATTATGGAACGGCAGGCCGAAAGGACAGACCTGGAACGGCCGGCGGGCATAGAAACAGACAATTCGAGCAACAAATCGGTACGGTGTGATAGGTTGAAAATGGTTCATAGACCTTTGGAGTTTGCCCCCTGAATCAATTTTCGAACGTGGCAAAGTTGCATGACGTACAGACAACTATTTTTTCAAGGGATGACGCACCGACCAATTGAGATTAGGCGGAACAAGTGCAGTAAAAACATAAGTTTCTGTAATAAGAGTGACGTGTCAGTCAATCTCAAAAAAATTAGCCAATCACATTACTGATAATTTGATCTTTTTTTGCGGGTACGAATACTGAAGTTTTGTACTTGCCCAATCAATGTTGACGCATGAAGAACATTAATGACAAATTCTTCACCTGACCATACTAGCCCTAACTCTCACATGCAAAAAGGCAGATACGACAAATGACTTTTTTTGTCGGCTTTACCATCGCATGGTCATACGTATGCATCGGTCACCTTGAGCGACCTGCCGAAACAGCTTTGTCCGCATCCGGATTCCATACGATGTGGCAGGCCGACTCGATGACAGGTGGCCAAAAAACTCTTTACCGGTCTCTCTCAGCCAATCAAAATTCTCCAAGCGGCTGCTTCAAATTGAGTCCATCGGCAGCTTCCCGACAGTACAGTAGCCATTTCCCTTCGCCCCTTTAGTAGTCGGTTTCGTACAGGTCGTTACACGCCCCAGTTCAGAAAATCGACGGACGAGATCAAAAGCGTCATACCTCAACGGTGATCGAATGTGGTCAGCGGAAAAAGAGGATGAAGTCAACTCTGGTTTCGGGCACTCTTTTAAGCTGGCAGTCGTGAAGACAAATGGGAAGAAATCAAGAAATACAATCTTTCGCCACGTGCCAGATGATCCGTACATCGAAGCAGCCAGCAGCGCACGACATCACGGGCTGGCAGAATCTGAGATCGCGATCGACGGTCCGAAATCCACCTGGAAATGCTGAAATGCGATACATTATGCATCCCCATAATGTGGAAACCACGATGGACACGTTCCCTTCAGGTGGAAAGGGACCGTGTTTAATTCCGGCTAGTTTTGCATATCGAATCGTATCGTTCCGATACGTGCTGCACCTTATGGCGGAGGGTGAGATTCCATGAGAGACTTCGTTAGGTTGAAACAGCTTTTTAGTTTCGTAACTGGAATAGATCGCCATTGTTTTATGTACGGATAGATAATGATACATTGTAGACGTGGCTCTCCAAGAGCTTCCTTGTAGTATTCAATGATGTTAAACTAAGAACAAATACACTAAATCTTAGCAAAAGACAAAACCATCAATGATATCGCACTTGCTGTCGTAATTAGTAATGCTAAAAACAAACGTCTATTGGCGGAAAAAACGCAGATCGAGGCCGGTCGCATTTGTCAAATATCCAGTAGATATTTCTGAGCTGTCAACACGTAAAACTGGATTACATGGACCGCAGCGGAACATGTAATTTCCTATCAAGGAATAGCGTGCCGCCGTGTAACCATTAACGGGTTTGGAGAAGCATACCCGCAGTTTCGAAGCCAGAAAAAATGTGAAACGAGTTTAGTTTCCGCAGTTTCGCCGGCAAACACGAAGCCAGTGGAAAAGTTAAGAAAGTCAAACTGGTCGTTACACCGGGTACCGCTAATAGTGCTGATATTTTTTTCGCCACTTATAACATCTTTATATTCGTACACTTTTGTACGATTTTCAATTTGAGACCGTCAATTGGAAGTTGAGAATCTTACCTTTCAATCGAAACCGTCAGATATATAAACCGACATGCGTGTATGGAGAAAAGATGTTTAAAGAGACTAAAAAAACATTAACACTAATAACGATTCACGGTGTAGTTCACAAACATGAGGGAGACACGACAATACTGACATGAAATGAAAGAGCTTTCAAAAATAATTCTTTTGACGCTACGTTTTTCACACACCGAAGAGGTATCAACAACACACGACATTGTACGGGATGCAATTGTTGTCGTGGGTTATAAAGCAAGGTACATAATGAAGCGCGAGGTGTCGCACATATTATCACCACGTTCTTAACCTAGAGGTACACGGAGCCCTCGTATAGATCTTTTTTTTCTACATGGCGCGGCGAGAATATTGGGGGACCTAGTCCTCACAAACCCTTTAGGATCCCATGTTTCCCGTGAGCGACATTACATACTTGTGTTGCGGCTCGGGATGCAACGACTTGCGAAGAATGTGAATACGAGCACCTAGACCCACCTGATCGTCTTACATCATTTGCTTTGGAGATATTTGGGACCTTAGACTCATCTTTTGACAACATTTTGGGTGATTGCGATCGCCGATCTTTCGAAGTTAGAGGGCTTGACAACCCTTCTTCAACTCTCATGTGACTTTCTACCGCCAACGCATCTATGTCGTCATGCAACGTTTCCAAGCTTCGGCCATTATCCGGTAGAGCACGGTGGTGACTGATGGTCGAGGAATGCGAGACTTACCCCCCTCCACCATGCGTATATCAACTTTGTTCGTAGTCTTGATCTTTAGTTGATCTTTAACTGGGCGTAGTGCGAGGATTTAGTGTATATGGTTTCTGTAATTTTTCAATAATTTAGATGTGTTGTACTTTCTTTATCTATTTTCTTTTATGCTTTTAAACCACTTTTGTTGTGTTTTTTGACCTTCATAATTTTGGTATTTTACCTTTGTTGGTCATCAATTCCATTTAGTGACAATCATGTTTAGTAATTTTATGGTATTGCCATCGCGTTTTTCAAAATAAAATCTATACATATTAGTGGGAAATGTATGTGTTAGAGGGGTGTATAATGCCACAAAGTCGAGAAATCGCAATCACATGGAATCCTTTAATAAATTTTGACTAGGTAATTCCCATTAATATTTGGTAATCTTTTGGTAATATATGATAACAAATAGCAATTATTTTGTCAAGAAAAAACCATTATTTTGGCACATTGGGACACACCCTAAGGTTGTGTACCCATATTACAAAAAGCTTACCAATGTACCCCTAACTCGTCTATACGTTGACCACAAATGCAATAGGGCTTGACTAAGGGGAAGGGTGTGGCAAGCGAAGTCGTAAGCAAAACACATAGAAAAATTGAGGAGAAGATAAACAGAGCTAAGTGAAAATTAGTCTTGCAATAAGCTAAGCTCTTACACCATGCCTGGAACACGATTGAAGTCGACTCTGCGCTTTAGCCATATGGAGCGGCCGGAGTATATCATTAAATTTGGTGGTGGTTACCTTATCGGCGATGTATTGTTGCACGCGTGAGTGAATTTTGGTGATGAATAAAGCGAACGCGGGAAATTCAGCTTGAGCCTCTACTGGTTAGAGCGCTCGAGAGGACAATAACATTTGTTAGGATGACAACAAACCCTCGTCGACGTGAGAGACTCCATTAGCTAAAATATGAGTATTGTCCACTAAATACATTGAAGTAATAATAGATGCCACCTAATTCATCTCCATAGGTAAGCGGCTGGTGCTAAGGTGGATGTACGAAGCAAAACGAGACCTGCGCAAAAGACTGGTAAAGCAACTTGTCTACGAGCGAGGAGTCCTTCCGGCCGATGAAAGATACCATGGCCGGCCAAATGATGTAGAATTCTAAGGAGCCCAAGGAATATTTAAATTAAAGCACTTCGTCAATAAATATAAAAACGAACCGTAATTTAAACTTGACAATGCAATCGGAATAACTAATTGTGATGACTATGTTCCATACATGTCTTATACTCGATAAAGCAGTTATAAGTCACGGATGATACGAGGTTGCCTCTTTATAATTGATGTATAGTACGGAGTTGTTGTGTTACAAAGTACGTATCATACAAGGTTATCACATTATAATTAAAGTATAGTAGAGGGTTACGTTATTACAATTGAAATACAATACGGGGTTATAACTTCGTAATTTGCGTATAGTACTCGGTTGTTGCATTACAATTCAGGTACAGTAAGGTGGTTATGACACTATAAATCACGCATAGTATTGGGTTAGTGCATTATAAGTGAAATATAGTACAGTAAAGAGTTGTAACATTTTAATTAGCGTATAATACTACATTATGACATTATAAATAACGTATAGTACGAGATGATCACAGTTAGGGTTTCTAGTTGTCCTTGTACAAACTTAAGCAAAAGACATTCACTCAAATTAAATTCATAAAACATAAAACATTACATAGCGGAAGCTCATAATAAACAAGAGGAATATTCAACCAAAAATATTTCTAAGTGTTCTTGGCCGAAGCCTCTTTACATCATCTCTCTTCTCTATTCTCTCTATTCTCTCTCCTCTTTAAATAATCTCTTACCCCAAGATTAATCCTCTAAAATTTAGTCATGTAAGATATATTGTATACTGCACATGTACACTAGTGCCTATATACTCGCTACTCTACACTAAGAGACAACAACGTAAGACAAGCAAAACTAAGCGTAGCGACGAAGTTTGTCCCTAGCTGACTGTGCACACTGCAAGGACGTTTCCACGAAAAAAGTAGCATGCGCTTTCTTCCTTCGAAATGACTAACTCCAAACGTTGACTTAAACACGTGTCATCACACAAAAACACATGCACACAAATGTGACAACTGCGCACAAAAACATAAAGTGACGCGAAACGAAATAGTACATTTCGTTCGCGGATAACAAAAGTAACGCCGCGAAACGATGTCATACATTTTGCATGATGACGTGATACTTCACGTCAAACAAATAAATGTTAGTATGTCGCTTCGTGAAAATACCGCGAAACGAGAATAACCGAACAACCCCGCTGTTATTGTCAGAATCGCCAAACTCTTCAAAATAATCCAAGTTTTGGTCGCCGCCTCTCAAATACATCATGCGTACCTGCTTTCGTCAACAAATATGCCGCCTCCTCTTTTGTCCGTACGTACGAAAATACAATCTCGTTCGGCGTAACCAAATCTCTTACAAAATGCCATAGGATCTTGATGTGTTTCGACCTCTTGTGAAACACTGGATTTTTTGCCAACGCCATCGAACTCATGCTATCACAATAAATCGTCATACAACCAATATGAACGCTTAAATTGTGTAACACCTCCTTAATCAAAAATATATCGTACCCCTCCAAGATTTGTTACTTTGAAATGTAATCCAAGGTAACGTTTCAACTCATTAATGCGCTCCAACTTGTCGCATGCCATCAAGAAATCATCCACATAAACAGAAAATATGATTTGGTCAACTCCTTCACCTTTCACGTAAACTCCAGAATCGGACGTAGTTCGTACAAATCTGAATTTCAATAGTACTTGATGAAGTCTCAAATACCACGTACGCGGTGCATGTTTCAAACCATATAATGACTTTCGCAAACGCCATACATTTCCTTCTTGCAAAGGAGACACGCCTTCCGATACCTTCAAGTATACCTCTTCCTCCAACCCACCATTGAAAAACGCAGTTTCCACGTCTATTTGATGGACGTGCTTCTTCCCCATCGCTGCAAGTGCAATAATAATCCGTAGTGAGTCGAACTTCATCACGGGAGCATAAGTCTCATTAAAATCAATTCCCTCACATTGTTGGAAGCCCTTACAAACAAGCCTCGCCTTTTACTTAATAATTTCACCCGAAGCTCCGGTCTTTGTCTTAAATACCCACTTTGCGTCTATCGTCTTTTTCCCCTCCAATAATTCTACTTCCTCAAAAGTTCGATTATCAACCAATGATTTAAATTCTTTCTCCCACGCCGGTTTCCACTTACTCTCCCAATCGGTCGACCTCCTTGCCTCGACATAAGATTGAGGGTCGTCGGTCATATTTTCCGTAAGTGATTGCTACAAAAAAAACTCCGTCTCTTTAGCATCGGAAAGAAAATAATGAGAATTCGATGCATTTTCCCCTTTTCGATCGTAAGTGAGTTTCTCCAGTTTCTTCCCTTTTTTACTCCAAGAGCTCTTTCTAATAACTTGCTCTTCCTCCTCCTCTTTCTCTTCCTCGGATTCGATTTCAATTTCCTTCTCACTCAATTTATAACTCGATTTAGTTATTTAAGATTTTTGAATGTTTGAAGGCACTCGGGAATCCAAAGATCCGTTACTATTTCTTTCAAATTCAATTTCAACCGATTTTTCCAATTTTTTTTTCTAAGTTTTTACATTCGATTCCTCATCAGATTTCGAATCCCCAATGTACGGAAAACTCTCAATTTCACCTCCTCATAAAAATCCAAATTTTCCTTAAATTTCCCAACGAAATACATAGCGGATTTGAGATCCTCATGAAAATCCACATTCCGAGATTCCTCCACGGTGTGACGAGCCGGATCATACACTCAGTACAAATTCGTGTTTGCGCTATAACCAACAAAAATTCCCGGCCAACACCTTGGAGCAAATTTCCTATTCCACTTGATTGATTCCACATAAACAGTACCATGACATCCCCAAATTCCCAAATGATGAACCGTGGGCTTTCTACCACTCCATAACTCCTCTGTTGTTTTAACTTCCGGAAACTGAAGTGAGTCTTCGGTTACAAATGTAAGTTGTCGTAAGAATGGCGTCTCCCCACAAAAACATCTCTCGTCCGAAGCTACGAACCATCGCACGGACCATTTCTTGTAAGGTATGATTCTTCCTCTCGGCCACTCCTTTTGACTGCGGAGAATAAGGCGCCGTGAATTGATGCCTTATCCCCCACTCCCTACAATACCCCTCAAAAACAACAAACTCCCCTCCATTGTCCGAACGAATGGACTTTAAGCTTCTTATCAATTTGCCTCTCGGCCATTACCTGCCATTCTTTAAATTTTTCAAATGCATCCGATTTTTTTTTCAATAAATACACCCATGACTTCAGAGAAAAGTCATCAACAATCACCAAAGTATACTAATTACCTCCAATTGTCTCGGGTTTAATATGTCCACAAAGATCGATGTGGACAACCTCTAAAGGACTTTGAGCTCAATGCTTGATGTCTTTATTCGGATGGGATTCCCGAATTTGGCGTCCTTTTCTCACCGGATGCGAGGTCTAAACCCCTAACCTAAGAATGACGAATCATCTTCTTCAAACTTACCTCGGATGTGTGACACATCCGATGATGCCATAAGGTAAAATCACCTTTCAACTCCGAAATTTGATGTGAAATTCCCTCGGTGGGAACTTTAGATTTCGGCCTCCTCTATAAGTGCCGACTATGATTCGCATCCGTTACAATTCTTCTCCAATTACATTCCCTTTCTCAATCCAAATCTCGATAGATTGATCACCTCTCGCGAGTAAGCTTCCACCACTTTTTTGGATTTGTGGAACGCTTAACAAATTGACCGAACCGTCCGGAATATAAAGTGTATTTTGAAGACAATACTTTGTCGATTTCTCTTTCCCATCATTATCCCATGAAAGGAGATCAAGCGAACCGTGCAAACCGTACCAACCAAAATGACATGGCCGCTTGCAACCGTAATAAAATTTGGAACCGTAAGTTCCCTCATGTCATCAAACAAGGTGGCATCCGTGCAAACATTGTGAGATGCCCCCATATTAATAATCCACTCTTTCTCCAAATTTCCTCCACTACTTACCAAATCAAGGGTAGGGTTTAGAACCGGAAAATCATCACCGGTTTCATTACCATAGTCAAAGTAATTTGCATTACCATAACCACGACTACCACCGCGGCCTCCTCCTCGACCGCCACCTCGGTCGCCTCTATCACCTCCTCTACCTTCTCTTCCACCTCCGGAATCTCCACTCTTCGTATAACATTGAGTGCTCGTATGCCCCCACTTAACGGAAAAATGACATTGTTTATCCGAATCCGGACAAGATGAAGACGAATGTCTAAGCCGGTTACATCAGTAGCATGTCGCATTAGAAAGATCCGAAGGGACTTTCGGTGGACGACCTTACTCCTTCTTGTTGCCTCGGCCGCCACCAGCACCTCTCGGGCCACCTCCTCTACCACCTCCTCTACCACCTCCTCTACCACCGGCATAGTTAAGATCCGGGGTTTCGAGAGTAGTAGAGTTGAGAACTCCTCCTCCTCCAATTGAAGAAGCCGATGGAGTTCCCTCCGACATTTTGATAAAATTGACGTTGAATCCGAAGGTGTTATTCGCCTTCGCTCGTAAAATAACTTCAAGATGGGAAAGCTTCTCCGGTAAAGCATAAAGAAAAATGCTTGACTTATCCGCATCCAAGATAACTCGACCATTGTTGATTAATTTCTCGAGTATAATATTGAAGCGCTTCACGGCATCATCCATCAATTCATTTGACTTAATTTTAAAATTCATAAAGTCCGTATAAACATATTGACCCTTGTTCTCAACGCCTTTGTCATTTTGCTCCTCAAGTGCTTGCCAATACTCATGGGACGTGCCGTGAGCGAGGAAATGATCCAGCACGGAAGAAGTGCAATTCTTCATCAAACTGGTTGTTGCCGCAATATCCTTCAACCTCCATTGAGCACGTGCCTTACTCTCGAGTGGTATTTTCTCTTCTCCATTGACAATCCTCCAAAGCTTCTTGAGAATAAGTTGGCCTGAAATAAATTTATTCCAAAAGGCATAATTGGTGCCATTAAAGGCCACGGATTTCCCAGATATATTATAATTTTATTCGTTTTCCAATCTTTCGCCAAAATCGGACTCTTCTTCTTCTATCTTCGACTTTTCCTTCCTAATCTTCTCTTTTCTCTCACTCTCATTAGCTCCTCCTATGAATGGATCAGTAGCCGGAAAGGAAGTGTTTTATTTGCTCTCACTAGGCTGAGTTTGAAAACAGGAATCTACATATCTCATAAGTGTGTCAAACATTTCCTCAAATTTTCTCTCCGTATTTCGGGTCTCCTCAAATTGAGATCCAAAAAAACTAAACTCTCTTGCTCTCTCCAAAGTCGACATGGGGGAAGGAGTATTTCTATTATTCTTCCTCCCCATGCGCTCTCTCTCTATCTCCGAAGCACTAGCTCCGATACCAATTGTAGGATCTTAAGCAAAAGACATTCACTCAAATTAAATTTATAAAACATAAAACATTACACAACGGAAACTCGTTATAAATAAGAGGAATATTTAGCCAAAAAGATTTATAAGTGTTCTTAGCCGAAGCCTCTTTACATCATCTCTCTTCTCTCCTCTCTCTCTTCTCTCTCCTCTTTAAATAATCTCTTACTCCAAGATTAATCCTCTAAGATTTAATCATGTAAGATATAATACTCTGCACATGTAAACTGCTGCCTAAATACTCGCCACTCTTTACTAAGAGAAAACAAGGTAAGACAAGCAAAACTTTGTGTAGCGACGAAGTCTGTCCCAAGTTGACTGTGCACAATGTAAGGACGTTTCCATGAAGAAAGTAGCACGCGCTTTCTTCCTTCGAAACGACTATGGGTGCGTCTCCATGTGTCTAAGTAAGGGCTTTCTTCTGTCGTTTTTTTGTAAAACTTAGAGCCGTACCACGTAAGTTTCAACCGTACAAAAAAATAGAGAAAATGAAAAGTACATTTTGCGTCATCATTGAATTTAACATGTACTACATGTTGTCGTTTTGTGTTCTTCGACCCACGGCCACGCCAAAAAACGTCATCTTCAAACTTTTATTTAAAACACAGGGAAGATGTGTTTTAAAACAAAGAATTTTCAAAAAACAAATAGAAACACGTAATCGTACGTGTAAATTTTTTTCATGAAATTTCAAAATAATTCAAGTGACGACGAAAAGTGCACGATCCGCTATGTTCTGTCCGTTTGCGTTCAAGTACGACAAAGCAAAGTACACAATTTGTTAGGTTTTGTCCGTTTGCGCATGGTACAAATTTCTTATCGCCAAAGGTCTCAAGATCCGATGCCATTTCACGTCGAGCGGATTAGAGACGTAAAGGTAAAGTGCATCTTCATCAACCATGAAACGACACAGGCTGGAGGGCGGTAGGTCTACAATGTCACGAAAAGTATTGCGACGTCACAAACAGTTACAAAAATAGCGTGCGTCATCACAGATTGTACATGTCAACAGCCGTCACGGGCATTGTCGACGTATACAATCGTCACGCCCTTAAGTGACAACTTCGTTTGGTACTCATAGGGACACCTGAAATCCGGGTCCGCCGGATCTGCGCTAAAAAACAAAGTAAATTCTCTAAGTTTTAAGTACATGGCGACGCACCCTAAGTTGAAACCGTACGAAGAAATCGCAATTTTGTAGAGTAAGGGTGCGTCTCCATGTACTTGCAACTTAGAGAAAAAAAAACATTTTTTAGCGCAGATCCGGTGGACCCGGATTTCGGGTGTCCCTATGTGTAACAACAACATAGTTACTTACGCGTGTGATGATTATATAGGCTGACAATGCCCGTGACGACTGTCAGCGTCTACAATCTGTGATGACGCACGCTATTTTTTGTTGCAACTTGTGACGTCGCATGTGTTTTCGTGACAGTGTAGGCGTACCGCCTTCCAGCCTGTGCCCTTTCACAGTTGAAAAAGATGCATTTTGCCTTTGCGTCGCCTGTCCGCTCGACGTGAAATTGCATCAGAATCTTGGGACCCCAAGCGAAATAAAATCCGTACCCGGCGCAAACGAACAAAACTTAACAAATTGTGTACTTTGCCTCGTCATACCTGAACGCAAACAGACAAAATATAATGAATAGTGTACCTTTCGTCATCGATTAAATTCGTTTGAAATTTTTGTAAATTTTTTTACACCTGCTAATACGTGTTCCTATTTGCATTTCGAACATACTTTGTTTTAAAACACATCGTCCCTGTTTTTTAAAAGAAAGTTTGAAAATGACGTTTTTTGGCGTGGCCGTGGGTCGAAGAACATAAGACGACAACATGTAGTACATTATAAATTCGACGATGACGCAAAATGCACTTCTCCTTTTTTTCTATTTTTTTGTACCGTAGAAACTTACGCAGTTTTGCTCTAAGTTTTACAGGAAAACGACTGAAAAAAACCCTTACTTAGGGTACTTTCGCATGTGCTAAAGTTACACTTATTTTTCTGTCGTTTTCTTTCACAACTTAGAAAAAAACGTGAAAATCCGCAGCCGTACCAAAAAATTGAAATTACCACCGTACAAGTTGTGTTACCGTGAAACTTTATATGTACTACAATTTGTCGTCTAGCGCGATGTAGTTCGTCGTCTAGCGCGTTTGGACCCAATTTCGCGTCCCTTCAGCTCATCTTCAAACTTCATATAAAATCACCTCGAGAGGTGATTTTAAATATAGTTACACGAGGTGAGCGAATAGGCAAGCGATGTCGCACGTGTCAAAAGTTTTTGAAATTTTTTTGCGCGGAGTACCAAAAAAAAAACCCACCGCACGTTTGCTGCCTTGTGCGTGACTTTTTTTTTGGTGCTCTTTTTTCCATAGAGGTGCCTTGGAGGGGGTTTCGACCAACGGACGCCATTTCGCAAAAGCGAAGTCCGTGAAAGCGCCTATCTCTCTCTCACTCTCCCACTAAAGCGTCTATCTCACAATTCTTGCAATAAAAAAAGGCAAAAAGGTATTGAATGAAAGATATATAAAAAAATATTTCTTTTGGCTGTCTTTTAGCTTATTTTGGTGGCAAGTAGAGTGAGAACGGACGAAAAACAAAATCGGTAAACCATGGCGGAATGTTTTGGAATTAGTGACGTCGACGCTATCATAATTTGAGCGTGACGTCAAAATGTCACAAACCCTAAACATCTACAATGTTACAAGTAGCTAGACGTATACA
>JBBHKE010000309.1:0-12181 GCA_037447655.1 Zygnema cylindricum | reverse complement strand
CTCAACCCTCTTAACCTTTTTTTTCATTTTTCGACCAATACAATATGGGTCTTAAGGGCATATTGTATGTTTTGCATACAATAGGCATACTGTATGGGCCTACTTTCACCTACTTTTGAACTATGCCCTACACCGTGAATCGCTATTAGTGTTAATGTTTTTTTCGCTACTTAAAACATCTTTTTCCCGTACACACTTATCCGATTGCTGATCTGACGGATGCGATTGAAAGAGAAGATTCTCAGCTTCCGATTGGCGGTCTCAAATTAAAAATCGGACAATTGTGTACGGAGAAAAGATGTTTTAAGTGGTTACAAAATTATTATACCCTAATAGCGATTCAAGGTGTAACATAAAAACTACGCAACGGCAAGTTGGTTAAAATCCTTCAAAAAAAGCAGAGTATAAAATCACTCTACAACTGTGAATCGTAATTAGCGATAATGTTTTTTAGTCACAAAAAACATCTTTTCTCCGTACACACATGTCGGGTTGTGGATCTGACGGTTGCGATTGAAAGGTGATATTCTCAGCTTACGAATGGGCGGTCATAAATTGAAAATTGGAAGAATGTGTACGGGGAAAATATGTTTTTTTGCGAAAAAAATCTAAACCCTAATTACGATTCACGGTTGTAGTTGTCACCCGCATTCGACGCCCACACGTGTGCCAGTATCCCGATTTTAGGTTTTGACAAAAATATGTTTTTTACATTGCATTTACCGTACACGTTTTTGACGTTATGTCTGAAATATCTTATTATCTGTCGATACCCGCACACGTGCGAAAAGAAACGAAAGGATTTACCATATCTTGATTTCGAACTCCAAAGACTGGTAAAAAGGGGTCTAACCAATGCCATATTCTGGCTTGGATCGAAGAAAAAATTTTGTCGCGCTGGCGTGGACATAATTTCGTTGGATAGGACCTACACAAACAAAAAAAATCCAAAACTTTCTCTTGGATTGAGAACACGTGGCTAATATGGAATGTTCGCTCAAAGTCATTATTTTTCAACGTCGCTCCACGTTTAGTCTAATGGGACAAAAGTTCGTATGTGATGCCAGAACCGTTTGTCGAGATCCAAAAGGTACGATCCGGAACTAAGTCGAAAAAATTGGAATTTTGTTGACTTTTCATTGACCGCCGCAAAGACTTTGTTGAAAAAATCTCCAGAAGTACCAATTGGACCAAAATGAGAAGAAATTTTTATTATTTTACTATTTTATTGGACCAAAAAGTGCTCTGACCTATTAGCTGAGTCGACAATTCTCTTCCGAAAAGTCTCTCTTTTTCAACGTCGTTCCAAGCATATTCTCCCAAATTCACGGGACAAAAATCGAATATTCTGACATAACCGTTTGTCCGTTGTGCCGAAAGCTGGATGGTAAACAGGAATAGAAACATGTGTAATTTTGTGGAATTCTGTGGACTTTGCGTTGACTGTCGTCAAAGACTTTGTCGAAAAACCTCCAAACGTAATAATTGCGTAGCTGAGCCGCCAAAAGTCGTACTTATTAAACGTCGTTCCTCGCAATTCCTCGCAGCCGTACGGTAATACTGCGTGACAGTACGTTATGCGAATCTGATGTCGTACCTGTTTGTCCTTTCTGCAAAAAGACACATGGTCCGACCGTATGCAATGACCAGGAATGTGTTTCCGCCAATCACAGCTCTCCGAAAGCCCGAAAGCATCAAAACGACAAAATGTCTTGGATAAGAATAGAGGGGTTTGAGATTTTTATATTATATTTATTTATTTAATTTATTTTGTACGGCTGTTTTTCGCGACTCAAAATTTTGTATTGGATCGATTCTCAAATTTGAACGAATCATTTACTTTTTTTGACGTCGCAAAACGTTTTTGAAAAAATTGACGGGCAGTTTCCGTGAATCTTAAAAATTTTCTTTTGTTACGCAGGACACGCGTCAAAATATAAGTGGATATTAGTTTCACGCGGCAATAGCAGAATCTAATTATCTACCTGACTTTTGTCCTGTATGTGGCCAGATGGGGGCCAAGGGCTTAGGGTTTTGCTCCATTTTGGAAGATTTGCGTCTCATGTTTCGTTTTTTTTTTTTTAAACCGCGATGAGACCAAAGAGTCACCTGCAAAAGCTCAATGATTGGGATAGCCGCGGGAAATCCGGTGAACCTGTTAACTTATTACGCGTTTAATGTAAGCGAAGAATGAAAAACAGGATACACTGAAACTGCCCGTAAAAATTTCAAGAAACTTCTTTTGCCATTGGATAATGGAATCTTAACCGTCCAAATTCTGGATTTCATGCCAGGAAAACATCGAGCCGCATAAAACAGCCGGGAAAAAAGTTTTTTTACATATTTTTGTCTTGCCGAGTATATTTTTTGTTTGTACTGGTGACGGCAGTTTTTGAATGGGCAAAAAAAATTGTACGGGTAGTGCAATGGAATCACCGCCGTTTCATTTATCAAAACGAAAAAAAGAAAAATTGAGGCGCAAACCGTCCCAAACCCGCCACTTTTGGCACGGCCGCTATCAATCGCTGGGAAATAGAGTGTCCGTATGATTAGGATCTGGGCGGTCAGATGGATGGCCCAATGATTGAAATCGGGCTGACTTTGGTGCGAAAAGCGCTACTCCGTTTCAAAGTCAACTAAAAGTCACCCTTAAAATCGCCAAACAGACGTCCTACATGAATCTGCAACCTCCGCACATTTCTTCCTCTTCCGTACGGAATAGTGAAAGGTTCAGTGCCCTAATTCCATGTAGGCTTAGGGCGTGTCCCCATGTGTTCAAGTAAGGGTTTTTTTCCGTCGTTTACACAGAAAATGGGACTTCCTACTTGGGCCGTACGAAAAATGGGCAAAAACTCAAATACATTTTGCGTCATCTTGGAACTTGAAAGGTACGGCGATTTGGCAGTATTATCATCGCGACCCACTTCCAGCTCATCTTCACACTTGCACTGAAATCAAATCGCGACCTGCTTTCAATTAAAATACTACCCTATTGACGAATAGAAAGCCTGGGTTGCACGCGTCAAAAGTTTTTATTTGTTTTTTTGCAGTTGGGAGAATGCACGAAAAAAAAATTGTTTGTCCGTTTGCTTATGTTGTCCACTTTTGGGCGTCTACCAATGTCATTTTGTAGACGTAGGCGATTGTTTATGTCGTTCACGTGTGGGCGTCAACAAATGACAGTTGGCGTTAACATTTGTCCCAGTATGTCAGGAGCTCTTTGCGGCGTACAAATGTCCGCAGTTTGTTCCGAGACCGTTGGCGTCTACAAATGTCAGCAGTTTGGGTTTCGCAAGTATTGGCGACGTGTACAGCTGCCACATATTCAAAATAATGAACGCGCAAGTAACGATTGACATAGGCACACTTTGAAAAGTACACCGTAAAATCAGCGCTAAATTCCAAAATAACGTTTCAAACCGGTTACATGGGGACACGCCCTTATCCAGTTATCCACTGGCGAACCTCCGTCAGAGAAAAAGAGTCACACCGTGAACTGATTATAGTGTTGAAACATTATTACTCTAAGTATAAAAATAGTTACTAACGCTATATTGGAATTCATGACGTACCGTACATCAGCTCTAATTAACACAATACTTAATCGGAACCCTACATTTGATAAACTTGTGTACATGAAGAAAACCGTTTAAGAATGTCCGTACAGAACTGAAATGTCACATGTGTGGAAATTACACTATTTGTAAGGTCACGTAACTGTCGTGTACCTTTCCCACCTATTTCTGTTTTTCTCCTGGCCGTAAATGAAAGGCGTCATTTCCAAGCGTTGTCAGATTGTACGATTTCAATGTTTCAATTTTAAACAGCTGCCAGGTTTGTCTGTAGTCATGCTACCGAGTATATGAGATATGTTCGTCGTGGATATAACGCCCCTCTAGTGCTGTCAACCTTAGCATTTTTCATTTTTGCGAAATGGTCGCATTTTGTACGGCTATTCTCGCATACTTTTATCAAACCTTATGCCAAATAGTACGCGTTTTGTACTGCTATTCGTGCGTACTATTTTGCGCATTAAATATGCGCCTAAAATTCAGGAAGTGCGCTCTCTGTGCGGCTGTATACGCGTAATATATCGCACATTTAAACCTACGCGACAAAACCCAGGCTTTTTTGTACAGCCCTTTACTATTACTAATTCGCACGTTAGACATATATATAACACCAGTACTGTACGGCTTAACGCACTTACTATTCCGCACATTTAAAATGTACCTACAAGGCTACCAGAAAGTGCACTGCTTGTACGGCTGTATACGCGTACTATTTCGCACATTAAACCTATGCATACAACCAAAATACTGAAATAGTACGGTTTCTGTACGGATTAACACACGTACTATTTCGTACACTAAACTACAGTACAGTACAAACCTTACCTGTATTGTATGCCTACAAGTATGTTGGGTATCGGGTAGTTTCATATCGCGATAATTTCGATATTCGATGATCGAGGAAAGTCCTCGAGATATCGTACCGCGACCAACATAAATTATCGCGATATATTGTATTTTATAAAATATAAGTTATATTTAATATGTTGTTTTAGCGATAACGACATTTTTTCTGAAACGCGACGTACGACGTGATTTTCGTTCCGTGACACTAGTTCTCTACCAGCAGCAGCTATACTACTGGCAACAGCAGTAACTAGTACTAGCATCTGCAGGAGCAATTGTTCTGGCTGCAGCGGCACGTAGTTATAGCAGCTGCAGCTAATCAATTCTAAAATTAATTAGGTTCTCAATTAATCCATTTACAGTTTTCGATTCACAATTCCCGTGAAAAAAAAAAAACATCCTCCACCACTTTGATAGCTGTCATTCTCTTCTTCCGAGAATTGACTAGCAAGTTTTTTTTTTTTTTAAGAAGCTTCGATATATTGGCGATACTATATATTGGCGATATATCGCGATGGTTTGAAATTCGATATATTGAAGCGATATATCGATTTATCGAGTACATGAAATTCGATATATATCGAATATTGGCAAATGGTCCTCGATACCCAACACTAAATACAAGGCAGAGGTCGCAAAGTCAAAAAAAATTATACCCGAAACCGACCGTTTTTTTTTTTCAAAATCTGAGTAACCGACGCCCGACTGAGTTTTGTCACGCTCCAAAATTGTTAACCGTTAACCGACCGTCGTTTACGAAAAAAAAAATTAACTGAATCTTGATTTTTCGCGACTAACCGTGCCCGCCCGTAACCGAAAAAGTACAAAAGTTATCAATGTACAACGGAATAAGCCAATAATTACGAATTGTCGCGTTCCCTAAGATTTGCGAAATGAATAGTTTACTACACCGTGAATCGTTATTAGCCTTATGTACGCTATATCGGCACCCCAATATTTTGACATCGATACCTTAAATAGAATAAATTATACTATTTAAGGATGTGGACCATAATCTGCCACGTCTCCTGTCACTAAATTAGAATGAGTGACACTAATTTATTATTTACACTAATAATTTCTATACGCTAATAACGATTCAAGGTGTACCGTGTCAGATTTGCGACGCTTTGTCGCGTTCCCTAAGATTTTCGAAATGAATAGTGTACTACCGTGTCAGATTTGCGACGCTTTGTCGCGTTCCCTTTGATTTGCGAAATAAATTAGCTTACTACAGTACCGTGTCAGATTTGCGACGCTAATCATGATGTCACGTACTTCCACGATGCCAAAGAGTACAAAGTACAAGAATGTTGGATTATAGGGACAGTACAAAATTTTCTTTTTTTTTTGTTTTTTGGTTGACCGATCGTAACCGACCGTTTTTTTTTTCCTGGTGAATCAGCCGACCGTAACCGCCCGACCCCCAAAATTTGGCAACCGAATCCGTTCCGGATCCGGCGCGGGCGGTCGGTTAACGGTCGGTCACGGTTTCGGTTGACCGTGTGCGACCTCTGCAGGCTACAAACCCTAAAACGTTGTGCATTTCTTCCAACTTATTTGAAACCTTGCCGGCTGTCGTTTTTTTAAAGGTTTCAGCCATGGCTTCCGTACATCTCCGCCACTCTCCCCTCCTTCCCTCTTTCAAACTCCTTTCTTCCTCTACTCTCTCGTCTTCTCCCTCTCTCTCTCCACATTTATCGCTCTTTCCGCCCTATCTTCGTTCGTGTCCTTCTCGCTCCCTTTCCCTCCCTCTCTCTCCGCCATTTCTTTCTTCTATTGTTTCTCTCTCTTCCTACCTCTCTCCCTCTTTGACTATAAATCGAATTAGTATTCAAGAATTCGGAATCAGAACTATCTTAAAAAATAATAAGTATTTATGTTTTGGGAACACATATTCCCTTTTTTCAAATATTCTTGAAGAAAATCCGGAAGAAAAGCTTGAAAAGAATGTTGAAAATAATTTTGAACAAAATTTTGAAGAAAATTCTGCAGAAATTTTAGAAGGAGCTGCAAAATTCTCCACTGAAAACATCATTGGCGAAAAAAATAAAGAAGAAATAAAAGAAGAAATAGAAGAAGACTGGGACTCTTTGGATGAATTTACGCCTCTTGAAGAATTTAAAAAAGATATTTTGATAAAAACAAAAATTTCATTGCAACCTTTAAGGTTAGTATTTTCAAATCCTTCAAAAAAAAAAAACTCTTGAGAACCCTAAAACCCCTAGTAGGAGCTCAAGAGTTCTTTGAGAAACTCTACAACTTAATGTGTTGACACCATTTAACTTATTTAATATTTTTTTTAGGGTTAAAGTGATTTGAACCTCCTAAATATGAAACATATAAAACATTTGGTACAGAATTCCCTTAAAATCGATTGTGCAAAAATCTGTACGGATTAACATTGTTTGACAAAATATATATCTTCTAACAAAGTCATAATAACTTATTTTTTATGTGTATTTAACACGTTGCATCCATGGCAATTTTTAGGTTTAGGCACTTTACCAAAATCCACTCTAATAATGGTACTGAATAAAATCACTTTTGGGGTAAAAACAATTTACCAAAAAGCTAAATAGTGGTGGTCAATAGAATCCCCCTTTGGAATATAAACAATCCACACCAAAAATGGTGGTGAATAGAATCACTTTTGGGTTGTTGACACTTTACCAAAGTGTATACCCCATTGTATATCGACTTTGTATACTCCACATCTTATACTTTCGTATATTTCACAATGTAAAATTCTTTATCCTTTTTCCTTTTTGTATATCCCAATATACACTATATGGAGTATCATATATCCATTGCTTATTGCATACCACATTCCAATTGTGTAATCTACATTGTATATCTTTATATATATATATACATGTATATATATATATATATATATATATAATATTCTATATAGTATACCCTTTGCATGTTCCACATTGTATATTTTAATCATGTAATCTCATGTACATTCCAATATAAAAAACTCCATAAAAAAGGAGTAAAAGGAGTAAAAGGCGTAAAAAGGAGTTTTTTTGCTCCTTAAAAATATCCATTGTTTATTCCTATTCCAATTGTGTAGTCCACATTATATATCCCATTATGTTCTATACTCTTATGAATATACCCATCGCATATTCCACATAGTATAATATATTCTTTTTGTGTAATCCTCATTTTACGTTCCAATACTCTGCATGATATGCCCATTTTTTATTCCTATTCTAGTTGTGTAATCCACATTAAATATTTCAATATATATTATACTCGTATTATATACCCATTGCAATGTGTATTCGAATGCGTAATCCTAGTAGTATACTCCACATTGTATAGTACACAAAGTAAAGTGCATAAAACATATTACATAGAGTATAGTCCAGAAAAGATAGCACACAATGTATAGTACAGAAAGTTTATTAAAAAGAAACAGAAGTACAGAAGTTTATTAAGTTTTTTTTTTGCTGTTTAAAGAAAGTCTTTTAGTTTATTTTATTAAATTTAATGCATAAAATATGGAGATAAAGTATAGTACAAATTATGGACTCCTCAAAGTATACTCTTGTATACTTAACATACTGGTGGAGATTGGGGTTTCATACTCCACTTAGTATATTCTTTTGCTTGCCCTCAACAAATTTTTTGGGTGCAATTAACAATTTTTTTAAAATAAATTCTTGAATTTTATCTGTTCCTGAACTCTTAAGTCAATCTTTATTTTCAACATTTTCAAACTAATTGTTTGTTTCAACCCAAACAATTAAGCATTTGAAGACCCGAATTTTTTGAAAAGGAAGGCCATGATCTGTAATGCCCCAATTACGATACAACCACCGCAACGAAACTGAAACAAGCGGAACGAATGACTTGGAAAAAGCAAAATGCTCCAGTCTGGGGTGGGACCTCATAGTGGATTTTACTGTATTAAACTCTTAAGATATTTTTTTACCAAAATTACTCTCTTTTTTTCTCTTTCATATATATATATATATATATATATATATATAATATATATAGTAATATTTATGTATATATATATATATATATATATATATATATATATATTACTGAATTCAAGATTTTTCTGTTCACTTTCTTTGTCGCTTTGTGAACTGAGTTGAATTGGTACTAGTGTGTCTCTCTCTCTCTCCCCCTCTCCCTCCCTCCCTCCGGCTCCCTCCCTCTCTTTCTCCCTTCCAATCTTTTTTTTTTAAGATGGTGTGGAATGGGATTTGCAGAGCTTCGATGTTTGGAGAGAATGAAAGTTGGAGGGAGGTTCTAGATTGGCTGGTCCAATCAAAACCCCTCTGTAAGGGTTAATAAACCCTTAGTTTTTTGGTCCAGGCTTGTGGATAAATACGGGCATCATGTGAATCCGGCTTCTCGGTCGAGACTTGACAATAAAGACGCGGGAATTTTCGAAGGAGAGACGTTATATGCTCGCTTAGGGAGGGCGGTGTGTGAGGCAAATTGTCTTCCTCGGAAAGAGTTTTTTGAAGCTTGGGAGGTGGGATTTTTATCATACAGTTGTATTTTTTACAGTTTTATTATCTGTTGTTGTATTTTCTACGGCTGTATTTCTCGCTGTTGTATTTTTTAAGGTTAATCTTTATTCTTTTTTGCACAAAATGCTGTCTTTTTCCCTCGCTAAATGGCTACATTTTCCCTCCAATTGGCCTCTTTTTCATTTCACTTCAAAAGGCCTCATTCTGCCTCGAAATGCCCTCACTTTCTCTCAATTTTGGCCTCATTTTTTCTCAAAATGGCCTCCTTTTCTCTTTAAATGGCCTCATTTTCCCGCAAAATGGCCTCCTTTTCTCTTAAAATTGCCTCATTTTCCTCTTAGATAACCTCATTTTTTGTCAATATGCCCTCAAATTCCCTCAAACTCGTTAAATTTTTCCACAAACTTCTAAAATTTTCCCTCAAAATGGCATTTTGTGTTTGTCTTTTTCTTTGCAACCCTCGGGCAGGGCAGGTAGGAAGACGAGTTCAGAAACGGTTTAGACGTTTTTTCAAGGACCATGACGTGACATTGGTTGATCTCGCAGCCGGACATGGCTTTCTTGCCTGGGTAAGATGTTCGGGGCTCTCAGGTTTTTTATGGTTTTAATGATTTTTTAGGGATTTCTAGGATTTTCCAGGGCTATTCAGGGTTCCATCCCTGGGTAAGATTTAGGGTTTCTTAGGTTTCTGATGGTTAGGGTTTCCTTGTCTGGGTAATAATGGGAGGTGAAACTTGTGAAATCTCATTTATATCAATGTTTTGTTTAAAATCGATTCTCCTACAATTTTCCCTCTTCATCTCCCTCTCCTTCTCCCTCTCCCTCTCCTTCGCCCTCTCCCTCTTCCTCTCCCTCTCCCTCTCTCTCTCTCTCCCTCTCCTCTCCCTCTCCCTCTATTATTTATGTATATATATGATGTGCATATATATGTATAAATAGTATATCATATCATATAATGTAATATTACATGGTATACATATATTTATCAATATTATATTGTTATATAATTATGTATACAAGGTATAGTATAGTGATAATAGTAGTAATAAATGTAGTAATATCATTTTCTAAAATTACGTTTATTACTAAAACTATGTTTATTTCAAAAAATGTGTTATTTTCTAAAAATATGTTTATTACTAGAATATTTTTAATCCTAAAAAAACAAATGTTTCAACCTTTCAGGTCCTCCTCCTCTCCGAGCCTCGTTTACGAATAGCTCTTTGTGTCGACAAATATAAACCTGGTGAGTCAATTTTAACAATTGTCTTAATATATCCCTCTCTCTCTCCCTCTTCTCCACTATCTTTCTCCCCCTCTCTCTTCCCTCTCCTTGATACCCTAGAAAACCCTAAATAATACAAACTTGTAGTGAATAAAGAATGTGAATAGTTTGAAAAGGAACTATAGTTTCCAATGATAATTTGAAAACAGAGCGATAGTTTTCAATGATAATTTGAAAAACAAAACGATAGTTCAAAATGGAAACCATACGACCCATTTATTTCGAAAATGAAGTAAGAAATATTAATTGATAAGGATTGTTGAATTGTCAACTTTGTCATTTATGTGTATTTCTTCAACGATGCTATATCTTAATATGAATATGGATGTTAACCCACATTCATTTCTAAAAAGATGTTTATTCCTAAAAATATGTTTATTTTTAAGAATATGTTTATTTCTAAGAATATGTTTATTTTTAAGAATGTTTATTTCTATAAATTTTATTTCAAAAAATATGTTTAGTTTTGAACAAGTTTCCGAAAATTCATCTTCAAAACGACAACCTTGCCTTAGTTGATGAATAGAGTGGATATAAATGGATATGGATGTAAACCTCCATTTTCTACCAAATAGATTCAGGGGATTCATAAATAGAATGGAACACGAGAATGGGGAGAATACCCACATTTTGTACAGAACGGAATTGGGAATTCAGTTAAAAATTGTTACGAACAACAAAAACCGCCGGTTCAGTTTACAAACTGTTGCATAGAACCGAATCAGCGAGGTCATCTTACCATCTATTCTATTTACTATTGATTCTATTTAATATCTATACTATTTACCTCTCTATTTTGTACAAAATCTACTCTTATTCTTCTATTTTCTTCCCTATTTACTCTACACCGGCCTCATTGGGCATAATTAAGTTCTACCTTTTTACTATCTGTTCTATTTACTACCGATTCTATTATCTATTTTATTTACTATCAAATCGACTTGCTATCCATTACTATCTATTCTATTTACTGTCGATTCTATTTACCATCCATCCTCTTTACCATCCCTTCTATTTGCTATCTATTATATTTACTATCGGTTTTTTTTTCAGTTTTTTTTCGATTCTGTTTGCCATCCATTCCATTTACTTTCGATACTGTTTACCATCCATTCTATTTCCTACCTCTTCTATCTATATCCATTCTATTTTCTATCTACTCTTTTGATTTTCTATTTTCTTCACTATCGACTCTCTCTTTTTTTTTATATATGCCAGCGAGTGCCCTTCGTTTGGAGGCGGAGCCTCATTAATAAGTTCTACCTTTTTACTATCTATTCAATTTGCTATCAATTCTATTACCTATTATATTTACTATCAAATACATTTGCGATCCATTACTCTCTTTTCTGTACAAAATCCCGTCTATCTATTTTCTATTTTCTTCACTCTCAACTCTTTCTTTATTTATTTTTAATATCCCAGCGAGTGCCCATGGTTTGGAGGCGGCTTGGTGCACACCGGCCTCATTAGGCATAATAAAGTTTTAACTTTTTACTATCTATTCAATTTACTACCGATTCTATTAATTATTTACTATCAAATCGATTTGCTATCCATTATTATATATTCTATTTACCGTTGATTCTGTGTACCATCCATTCCATTTACTACCTCTTCTATCTATATCCATACTATTCACTATGTACTTTTTTTAATCTCTATTTCCGTCACTATTGACTCCCTCTTTTTTTCTTTTTATATTCCAGCGAGTGCCCTTCGTTTAGAGGCGGCTTTGGTGCACACATGGCCTCACCTCATTGGCCGGCTGAGATATGTGGAGGGAGACATGTGCCACGTGGCACCCAATTCCTCCACTCTCCTGGTCTCGGTGCACGCCTGTGGGAGACTGACAGATGTCGTATTGGATCTCGCGATAAAGGCCAGGGCTCCGGTGGCGGTTGTACCTTGCTGTACGGATTATATCCCCCCTCTCTCTCTCTCTCTCTCTCTCTCTCTCTCTCTATCTCTCT